>VNWY01000001.1:0-234204 GCA_009869845.1 Pseudachorutes palmiensis | reverse complement strand
GCAGAAGATCCCCGTATAGAGGGATAAATCCCCTCATAGAGGGTGAAATTAACCCCGTATAGAGGGATAAATCCCTCAATAAGGGTATTACCAGACACTGGATATGGGATTCATTGTTGCAAAGAACGGAATCAATTAAGCCCAACTGTCGCCCTACACTATTTTTGGTATTCAGATTTTTTCTGGTGCTTGCTTCACCTATTTGCCTCATTATAACCTTTCAGCAAAACTTTTTAAAATGAGCTTTTGACAATGGGATCTAACACATTTTTGTCCCATTTACCGGCTACTCTTGCACACGTAGAGTAAACAAGTAGCATTTTCTCGTGGCGTAGGGCAGTAAGTAGGGAATTTAATTAGCATAATTTATACATCTTAGCAACAGAGGTTACACACGCCCAAGGGCTCTTTGGCAGTAATACATGAGTGGGGAAGTTCTCGTTTATTAGGAACAATGGCAGAATCCCCGAAAAATTCAGCATTTAAAACCGAATGTTTGATGCTTTGCAGGAATCTTGCGACAAGGTGACAGATTTGGATGAGGATTTGGAGGAGTTTTTAAACTCGGTGTTATGTGACGAGTTTGACGACGACAAGTTGGCTGAAGAGGTGTGCTTTATGCACCGAATGCTTGAATCAGAAGAATTTGTATCAGACTTCGACCTTAATGATATGGAAGAGCTTTGGGATCAGTTCATCGTAGAACCAAAGGACGTCATCGATGACTTGCTTTGTGATCCAGTCGTGGAGAGCTCACTCCTACCGAACCCTGCCACAGAGCTTGCGGTGATCAGTCAAGAACTTCTTGATTCTGTGCTTCCTCCTTTTAATCATGACGACTCCATGTCCTTTTTATAGACTAATAGATTATTTTCAATTTCCCAGCTCTGCCTTAAAGGTTAAGTTAAAGTTTTTTGTGATCTGAGTTGGAATCAAGGGTCGTTAGTTTCCCACTAAATTGATTTTAGCTTTTAATTTATGAGAACAAAAACTAAGTTTGATGAAATAAATTATAAATAAATGAATTCTTCTTCCCCTTAATGATAACCACATTTGTTATTTATTTCTTTGATTTCATCCTACACAGTTTCCATCACGTGTAATTGACTTAGATTTCTTGCATGGTTTGAAGTGTTTCCTCTTGGATGAGGATGACCTGTTTCAGGTTGGATGTGATAAGTGTTTAGAGGATGAGTGACATTGCATTTATAGCTGCTAGAGTTGGAATAATTCTTCCTGTTTCTTTTCCAGCTTCCGGAGGGAATGACGGAGCTGACGTCCATTGGCTAAAAGTGAAGTTCCACCGGAGCGATGAAAGTTTTGCTCTGACTCGCTGTCTGATTCGAACGTGACCCACTGCTGGTTGTTTTGATTCAACGGCAGCGTCTTCCCCAGAGTGGAAGCAATTGAGCTATCAATCCTGGACAGGAACTCATTTGCTGTCTTCTCCGAATGATCTTTCACAGTGTAGCGATGATTGACATCATCCATTGCCGCTCTTCCACTTTGGTGGGATTGGTGATGATGACCACTACTAATAATACTCGAATTCCCACTTAGAGCACCAGCGGTGTCACCATTTTGGTAAGAGTTGTAGTTGTCTGGGGTTTTGACAAAGTTCTTTCCAGTACTGGAGTTGGGACTTGGAAGGGAGTCTGTGTCCAGTTTAATAGAGTCAGGACTCGTGAGTCCGTCGTCAAACTCAAATGAGTCACTCAGGGGGTGGGTCCATTGTTTACTGCCAGTGCTCATTGTCTCCGCACTTTGATAAGTTCCATCTTCTGTAGAAACTGGATTTGGCGTGAGTGGGAAGTTTCCAGCGGAAACCACTTGCGTTTTATGATTTAGCATTGAGCTACCATTTGTCATCCCGTTACTTCGAGATTCGTTTGATGATGATATTGGGGACACGATCGATGAGCTAGAGGATTGTCCATCGCCAATATGGTTACCATTGTCAACCACTATAGGGATTATAAGCTTATCACGAAGGAAGAGGCTGTCGTTTGTCCACAACTGGTTTGTTCGCCGTATCTGCTCAGTCTAAAACCAATAATGTTCCAGTTACAACCAGGAATTTAGCAACAAACAGAATGGATGGATGAGAGCTTACAGTGACCCCAAACTTGACAGCTAACCCCTGAAGGGTATCTCCTCTCTGGACAACGTATGCCAGTCCTTGAGTCTCATCTCGCTTGTATCTAGTGGATGTGCTTCCGTAACGCTTCTGCCCTTTGGCCATAGATCCAAAGGCAATCCTTTCATCTACTTGACCCTGGTTGGCTTCCATCCCAAACTCCATTGTTGTTTGTTCCTCCGCATTGACAAAGCGTTTGTAGTCTACTGAGAAATTGAGCTTCTCCCTCTGTGTCTTGAGGAACTTTGATGTTTTCTTCAACTGGAAAGAATAAATTATTCAAGCAATTAGTAGGTGAGGAGGAAGAGATGCATTGCTGTGCTGAGCTTCCAAAAAGTAACTGTTGTGCTACTTCCAACGACGGAAATACTGAAATAACCCTAGGAATGTCCACCACCATCACACTTTAGTAATCCAGAGTCCCACAAATATTAATACTGACCAGGAGATGTAATTCAGTTCATCATGGCCATGTCACCAGTCTCTGACCCACTAAATCCTGCCTGACCAGCTCTTTGGACATTAATTTCACAACCTTCGTCTCTCTTGGCTGGCTCCAAACTGATTTGACAGTTGTGTGACTGTTATTAGGTAACTGCGATATGGAGAGTACTAAATAACTGTTGTTCATTCACCAGTCCACCCGCACCCACCAACTACTGCCCTGATGTGATTGGCTATACCCTGATGCGATGCATAGCAAAAACACGGGGAACAGAGACGGGCACCACCGGATGACAATACCTTCCGAAATGCGCATGGACGCCTCCTGCTTCCCAACAAACTGAATCCAATTTCTCGGACAATTGCAAACCATCGCTTCAGATTAACGCAAGATGATCTAATATAACACATAAAGCTATTAAAAAGAAGCGCAATTGGGAGTGGAAAATATTGGGCTTAAAAGGTCAAGCGTTGTCGCACTTACCATCATACCGCGACTCAGGCGTGTCCCTTCCATAGGCTTATGTTCGAAAAACCATTGGCCTCAAACAAACGCTTTTTCAAACAGACACAAGTCCTAGAATTTTGACCTTTTCAGAAACATTTTTTTAGATGTACTCTTTAGCTGTTTGAAATTTCAATTGTTGCGATGCTGGTGAGGGTGACATGACACCTGGTGTGAAGCAGGTGTCATACGACCGACAAAAGGAACAAAACAATGGAACCGAAAGCTTCCCTACTTTTCCGTACTTCCGGTGTCTTTTTTTTGTTTGAAGATGATACCATTACCAGGCGCAATTGTTCCATTAAATGGCTTCTTGAATTTGAATTCTTCGACGCAATAGGATTAAAATGGCGAAACTCCTGGACTAAAAATGCAATAAGGATTAGACAAGTGTGTCCTAAAACAATCTGCTATTCCAACCTACTTATTTGGTGGCAATGAAGTGGTGGTGCTTAATTCATATCCTTTTTTAATTAAGTCTTTAGGATCGACGGGAGATTTTAAGCATATTCTACGGCGTGTTCTACTTTGGATTTAGTTATATTAAGACAACATGGATGCATTGGAATTCCAGTCCATGTCTTTCCTCCGAAGCGTCGCTCTTTGCAAATTAACTTTTGTTCAATAGCCTCAAGCGTAGTTAGCAAACTGCTTAGCTCATTATAAATAATTGTCACCTACCGGGATTTCCTCTGGGGCAGAACCATCGGGCCTGCTGCCTGTCAAATTACATGCAGGGGCCATGAGCGTGCGCTCTGGATTATAGATTATGGCAGAGCACGACGACACAAGGAATTTTGGAAGGATCTTCCTTGTCAGATAGCTAAGGCTAAACTAAATTGGAGTCTGGGCCTGAAAGCCGCTTTTAGCCAAGGTGACATTGAACTTTGATCGCAGCGTGACACTTTTGAGGACACGAGTTCAAGTTCAATCTAAAACCCTTTGCTTTACAACTCGTGTCAGGATCGATTGGTTTTATGAATTATGAAATTTTAGCCTAAATCTTCACTTTCTAGCTCAACTAATAAACTCAACTTAATAAGGAGCTTTACTGAATTTCCCAAGTTCAAGGATCCCTAAGCAGACGCTACAATTTAAGTGTGGAAGTAACATACCCCTGCCGCTGATGGCGTGGAACGCAGCTCCTGCTGAACGTTGACAGACATCCTCGGAGATTCCAAGTCTTCAATCATCAGTGCGAGTAGGTGTGGATTCAAAAAAATTTTTAAATAAGCTAAAAAAACAAGCTGTTCCTTTACATGGCTGTTGGGACATGACCAATGACTTTCACTTTGGCCACTCACCTTTAATGCTTTTCCTCCCTTTCAAATCTAATTTTAAACAAATGGAGGCCTATTTACAGAATAGAATGGACATGAATGTTTATGTTCGAATTCCAACATTTTTTGTTGATTTTGTTTGAAAGAATTCTCAAGTGTCAGGATGTAACTGGGGAGTTGGAGATTCCATGGAGAAAGTCTTATTTTGACATCCCCTTGACCTTTATGGAGATAGAATACCCATATTCCAGCCTTGGTTCCAGGGGAAGAGTAATTTGGGTGAGAGCATAGCATTACATTTAACTTATTTGGAGCTAGTGGAATTACTGTAAGGAGGGTGTTAATTTGCAACCATGGATTAAAGTAGCTGGAGCGCAGCAGCAATAGAAAACGAGCTTTATCGTCTCTCCTGTTAAACTTTTGCTATTTTGCAAAACCAGAATTCAGTTACACACTTGCTACCAACAAACAAAGTACATCAAATACTACACTCTTTCAGCTACAATAGAGTTTCAGCGTCGCCTCAAAAAGTCAAATTGGATTCCACAAATAGAAAAAGCTATAAAAGAAGCACGAGACACACGTCAAGTCAATATCGGAATAATTAATTGACATTACAAGTGAAAGGTGAGTGAAAGGAAAGTGTTGACACTTTTAGATCAGAATCAGAAAGCCAATAACTATTACGGGATTACGATTACGGAATATAGAAATTAACCTGATTTGTCTTGAAATGTCTTGAAATGTCTTCCAGTGTCTGCAATAACCATTAAATTACTAGAAATTGCGTTTGTCACTACAATATGTGCGTGGAGGACAGGCAGAAAAAGTTTGATTAATTCACACGCACGGTTTAAGTTAAAAGGAGTTTCGACATTCGACTCCAAGGTCAGTGGAGATGATGAGCCATGATTTTGTGTCGATATTTCAAAGTCTTATAGTTATGTTAATAATTCATAAAAGATTGCGCTGAATACAACTATAATGCGTCATAATTGCTTATTGCGTCAGTGCTAATTCATAAATTCTGTTTTTTTTTCTTGATATGTTTCCACCCATCAGTTCGGAAGTGACAAAGGAGTGAGCAGAAATGGCGACTAGCACCGCTCACTTGTCGCAGCAAGAGAAAGCTGTACGTGGCGTGGCCACATCTCCTGACATTCGATTGACTGGTGAACAAGAGGAATATTTGGAAAGACAATTTTCCAGAACGAAAAACCCACATCCTAGTGAGCTAATTCTTATCGCTGCTGAAACCGGTCTTGATGACGAAGAAGTCAAGGTAATTATAAGCAAATACGTTTCTGTATTGCTTTTATTTACATTCCGAAAGAGCACTGAGCGTTTCATCTTGAACAAAATGGCTGTTAAACTGGATTTATTTTCATTCATTGTCATTCCGTTTCCATTTTTGGCAAAATCGCTAAGGGTAAGGAGTTTATATTTTGTCCATTTTCAAGGACTTAATAAAGAGCATTTCCGGAATTAATATATTTATGCATCACTGAAAGAGAAAAAAATTAGAACTCTTTCTTCAGCACATTTTTGGAGTTAGGATTACAATGTCGACATGTCGCTGTCGCTATAGCTGTGGATTTTAATCAAATCCTGAGCAATGCAACTTGATCCGCAGTTTTCTGAATGAAATTAAATCTTTTGCTTGCACAGTTCATTTCCAGCTTTAAACCAAAGACACCCGGATGGATGTTAGTACATTCCCACAAAATGCAGAAAAGTGCAAAAACCCGAGACTGTTGATCCAGAGCAGACTTTATGAGAAATAAATTTTACTTCAGTTAATAGTTATTTAAAGATTACATCAGATTATACGTCAAGGCCTACTTTTAATCTCCAGATTTCATCTTTGCGATCAATCAAATCTTGCAAGCCCCATGACATCTTACATGAGGATCTTATTACATCATTAAATTACACTGCTCCACCATAAAGAAATCATATCCTACATCTGAGCACAATCAAACTTAATTAATTCCGGAGTCAACAAGGTCAAGAATCTAGGGCAGCGAGACAGATCCCAGATCATAAACTATAAAGCATTCCAAGGAGTTTTTCTGCTGGAAATTATCCTTGAAGTGCAGTTGCTGCTGTCATCGTTTTTAATAAAATTACGCAAATAGATGCGCTGCGCAATTCTTGGACCTTTAACTTCTTGGATTGCTGTCTAAAGTTTAAATTGATATTTAATTCTTTCTTTTTTTTTTTTAAATATTTTAGGTTTGGTTTCATAATCGAATGGCCCTATGGAGGAGAGATCAAGGCCTAAGTCCTTACAGAAGTCGCCTCTGCTAAAGAACTTCTAATCTCGGTTTGGAAAATGAGCGACACACTGCATGCATGCATCGAGTGCAAATTATTGTAACGAAATCCTTCAAACTAATTATGCCAAATTATGTCAAACGCCATAACAAAACCACAAAGTGTTGAGGTTTAATTTTGCAAATGCAAACCATCGTTATTAGATTATAGCTTGGGGACATCCCTTAACCGCCCTATTCTTTTATTCAGGAATTATAAAGTGCTGTCAAAGGAAGGAATTAATTTGAGTTTTAGCATTCAGCATTTCCGATATGACGTGGATGTGCTGATGGATTATAAATTATTCATATTAATTCCCACACTCGAGGTTTTGAAGCGTCTATTTTTGTGACATTGAAGTGTTAAGTTAATGCCATGAGAGTGACGTCTTTTGGGTTTAATTTACCACATGAACGAGTCACTTCCAAGAGCGTACTAGAAATGTGTGATTAATTCTTAATCCCTTATCAGAAATTATGGTGGCGGATTGGGATGATAAAATGAAAATGGCATCATTCTCCAGTCATGGAAGCTTAAATTCTTTAGTCTTAATCCTTCTTGTCACTAGTACACTTCAAATTTTATGCTTTTTGTTCTAGTATACTTGAAAGTGGAAAGGTGTCGATAAATAAACATTTCAATCACAAATATTACAACATTAATTCAAACTGAAGTAATTTCATTACATTATTCAACTCCAAATCACGTTTGTTAGTAAGTATTGGTATTTAGTAAAAGTCCAGACCCCAACATTTAGATTCAGATACGGAAAGCGTTTTAGTCACTGGAATGAGTTACCTCCAGAGTGGAGGACATGGACGTCCTTTCCTTTCTCCAGTCCAACTCGGAATTAGAACCCGGTTGATAAGGTGAACTTGGACCGTGACCGGATCTGATGCTGACTCAACATCTCCGAGGCTATTAGGGATGCTGGAGTCCCGAGAGGGGACTCTCCCTTGACCAAGGATCCACCCTCCAGTCCTCCCTCCCTCAACAACCAATAGAATATGGGGGGGGCCCTCGTCCCATAACCGGGGAAAGTCATTGGGCTTGCGCCCTCATCCAGCTAAGGAAGGTCATGGGGGACGAGTGTAGTCCAGCTATTCAAATTACACCCCTCCTTAATACCCTAAATACCCTACTCAGTACCAAATGATTCTAATTTTCAACAATTCCAACGTTGTTAAGTATCACTATCACGTAATCTTTCTCTTTTGGAGAAACTCTCCACTCGACTGAATTATGCCAAGCATAATGAGATCACAAGCTTCACCTAAAACACCAATTATCGGATTTTGGATGAATGTCACTTCCGTTTCAATCATCGCCTCATGTTTATTGCCCAATTCCAAGCGATTCCAGTCGGTTGGTTTACATTTACACTGAGTCCTACCATCTGGCAAAAAGGAAGGCGTGGGGAAAGCTGAATTTGCAGGTTTTGCAGAAACTCCCTTTGTAAATGTGTTCCAACTCAACATTCTAATCTAAAGTCTTCTTATGGATTGCAAAACTTCTGTTTATTTTCCAAAGCGTCCTACTTTCCGACAGGGCTCGATGGCTTGACATTTAAATGTTAGCTTCCCTGTCCATCGCCTTAATGCTCACCAACCAATGAGAAAACGTCCTTTGTTCCCAATGTAATTCCTTGTATTTAAGTCCCAAACATGAGATCAATTTAATTCCATTTATAGCTGCATTTTGACTTAAAAAAAGACAAAATAATCATAAATCCATCATATCGTATGTGTCACTCACTGTATCATAAACAAAATAACAATATTTATGCCGTCTCTCTCTCTTCAATAAAGTAAGGAGAAATTAATATAATTTCTTACAAGCATTATACTCTTAGCTTTAGGTTAGAATTAGTTAATGAAATGTTTAGAAAATACATAACTGTACAAAATCTGCTCAACTAGTTTTAAAAGTTGGTGACTAAACGCGTTGTCTTTGTTCAGTTGACTGCGGATTTATCATAAACTGAAGAGTTTCAAACTGAACAAGTCAACGGCGTATCAAGAATTGTCTGAAATTGACGTTAACGGCAGTGATGTCAAGCACTTTACCACTTATGACTAGTCACGCTGGTTCTTATATTAAACTAAAACCAAGTTCTACTACAATTAGCAATTCTTCTTCAGGGAAATGTGGGCTGAGATTCGGCAAATGAGACGTGGAAGAACTGCCGTCGCCGCTTAGTGCTGACAAATAAATATTTGTCAATATTTGCTAAATTAAAACTAAACTTATGGAATCTATATATAAACTTGTGTGTTTTAAACCGATGGATTCGTGTTCAGGAAATGGCTCCTGATTGTCTTGAAATAACTGAACTGAGATTCAGTGAGATTCCGCTCTCGTTTACAGGTTTAAAATCTGGGTCAAAATTCATCTCACAAAGAGATTGAAAGAACGAAACATAAACAAACGAAATGGTTTCGGATAAACTGGCTCAAAGCTTCACTTATTTATGATTTTAAAAGCAGCATCGAGTTCAGTCTGAAAATTGCTCAGATTGTCGTATTATCCTCCTTCCGCCTCTTCTTCCTGAGTAATAATTTAAAGAATTAAACTGATTTTGGCACTCAATTCCTTCAGAAGAGAACGCCTGCTGTGGTAAAAAAAAACAAAATGGCAGGGCCTTGACTTGAAGAAGAGGGACACGAGGGACGAAGGAAATTAAACGTTCACTTACTGCTTAAAATCCTAATGAACATTAAAAGGCAGGACGAATAACTCACGGAGAATATGGACAAGTGGAATGATACTTTCAGTCTTTCACCTGGTCACTGATGAGTCAAAAGCATTGAAAGTCAGTTCCCCAGAGAATCCTATTTGAACTGTTACATAGTTTACGAGATACTTAAATATCAAGAATAAAACTAATTCAATTGAGGACTCCCTTTTTTTGACAATTATAAGTTGAGCTTGGAGGATATTTAGGAACGGCATGAATAGACAGGATAGACTGATTAAAGGAGACAGTTGTGAGTCCCTTGGCAGCGACGATATTTAAATGCTTTTGAGCTGACTAAACTTGTGCGTTTGACAAGGGAACCTTAGTAGGGCCGCCTGTCGTCATCACTAGAGTCTCCACCGTACATGTCTGCCAATTTTTTAAACCGAGGTCCAAACGTGGGCAGGAAATCAAAGTTTGTATCCTCGTCATCAGTTCCCGAGGCAAGAGAAGAAAGGGAGCCGATTGAGTTGCCTTCACCTTCAAAGGCATAGTTACGTACGTCGTCAACTGGAAGCCCGTCTGGGTCGTTATCGACACGGTGTTTACTCCCTTGCAGAAAAGTCCCCATATCCGGCTCACTATCTGGAACTGTGGACACAAGAGACAGGATTAGATGATAGCAAGTTTCAATTAGAGCTCTTGCAATATTCAGGAGACTTTACTTTGAGAATGATAAGTGCCCATAGGGTGTTTATCACGAGGTGAAGAAATGTATGGAACATTCCCTGCTTTCATGAGGACAGAGAGATCGTAACCAGCATGGTCCCCTTCACCACCGCCTTCGTCAGAATAGTTGATTATGTTCTCTCGGACGTCGTCACCAGGCTCCCCTTTGACTTCCTCATACTTCCGGCTCCGACGGTAAAAGACAACAGCAACGATGAGAAGGAAGAGCACAAGAAGACAAACGATGAGGATGATAATGAAATTGAGCCCAACCCCTAGCTTTGCAACTTGCACTCCGGCCACTGGAATCCCACACTCGGTCAAATTCCCGATACTGTAACTTGGCTCTCCAAGATCAAAATACTGGAAATGGAATAACGAAATCATCCACCGCTTGCAAGCTTTGGCAAGAGCAACTCACCTGTCCATTCAGAGTGAGGTTTGAAATGCAGCCTAAGAATGACCTGGGAGATGGGACATATTTCCAACCCATGTATTCCTGGAGTTCCTTTGGATTGAAAGACAGCCCACCCAGTTGTAGTGGTCCATTGACGTTCAGATAGGAATGGCTACCAACTGCCTCCCCAGATACAAAACATTTGTTCAATTCATTCCGCGGGCAGCCATCAACAGTCATGGAGATTTCCTGAAACATTTCAAATTAAACGTCAGTTCTGGCCTTTGGTATAAAAGCCAGAAACAAAAGCTTTTTAAATTACTTTTGGACTCCAACGAAGAGAGATATGATGGGTCTTTCCATCTGAAAGAGAAGGGGACAATGGAAGATTCAAGCGTAAAACTCCAGATCCGTAGTCCATCAAGAAAATCGGACGACCGCCTTCCAATTCCAAGGATACAAAATCTGAAAGTGGGGGAAAGTAAGGAGACTGGGTTTTGTTGAATTTAGTTAATGATTTATTACCTGTTACGTTAACTGCTACTTTGTGAGTTGGTCCATTGTACAGAAGGAGTCCATTTTCACTCGGAGTGCTAAACTTAAAATCTAGGTTTGTATCCGTACAGACGGTCAGAGGTGGGAAATAGGCGTAGCCCGTTCCTTGGAAGGAAAGTGACGTCTGCTCACACCGTGCTCCATGGCGCCCTTCAAGACATTCGCATCTACAAGAGAAAGTTTTCAACATATAATTTGGCATTTGTCAACTTTAGCAAATTGATCTTCACCTGAATCCATCAATGTCTTTCCCTGAATGACAAATTCCGCCGTGAAGACAAGGATTTGGTTGACAGGAATTTTGTTTCACAATTTCAATACACTTGCACTCAGGGGTTATGAAAGCATCCACTCCCACGAAGGATGAAGTATTGGTAAAAATTTTATAAGAAATTGAATTCTTAGTTAGTCGGTTCACACAGCTGCTCTCACAGTGAACGTTTTCCCGAATACACTCGTCCACTCGGATCATAAGAATTTCTACATCCAGCAACGCCTCTAACTGAAATACAACATTTGCATTAGTATATAACCTTCCTTTTTAAAACGTGACTCACGGATTCCTTGTGTGGTGCAAGAAGGCCCTCCAGCTTCTCCGCGCTATAAATTGGAGATCCATGGGCGGAAAACCTGACATCTACAACTTTCTCGTCATTTGCAATGTCGGGATTGACAACGGTAAAAACGTCCACGTTTTCTTCCGGCAGATTGAGGATCCTTGCAAGCTCAGTGCGAAACTTTTCTTGTCGGCTCTTACCATCCTGAAATTGACCAAAACAATTTAGAGGAAATGGCAAACCAACAGGGATAATTGAAGCTTACAGGTCCTTTCTCTACGAATTGCTCCTTTGTGATGCCTCTGAATCGAATTGAGCCTGACTTATCAACAGCTTCATCTGTTATTTGTTTTACAGTAACAGTGACCACTGCCTTGGCTTCTTCATTCCGATAATTGTCGTTAACTCTGAACATGAGTCGATGAAGACCTTCAGGTGTAGATTGGCGCATACGTATCGTTCCATCGGCGTAATTAATGACAAAATCATTGTTCGGTAAACCGTCCCAATTAAAGGACTTATCGGCTACGTCCCAATCATCCAAATCGTTGACAAATATCCGTCCAATGGCAAACGTGTTGTTTTCCTTGTATTTGTAGACAGAAATTTTGCTCTCTCCGTTGGTCATCGGGTTGTCATTCAAATCTCCAATTATCACGGTAAGATTACTCGTTCCCGTCTGTGGTGGAATCCCAGAGTCAGTAATTTCTATAGGAATCACAAACGATTTCCGAGCTTCACGGTCAAAATTATCTTTCGTGGCCCTCAGCGTGTTCCCTGAAAAAAAAAAGACATCATGACCTGGCACCGACATGATTTGTGAACCTTTGTAAGCATACCAGAAATTTGGAATGAATTGCGTATATCCTCTCCCGCATCTGGCGCAATTCGGAACGTAAACGGCATTCCATTCTGGTCGTCGTCGTTATCGTGGGCAGTGAGCCGCGTGATAGTTCCAGCTTCCTGATTCTCATTCCACACAACTGGATTAGTCTGCAACAATCGACAATCAAATCCTCCGCAAGTGGAACTTCAGGTGAGCTTTTAACACTTACAGAGTTGAGTTTTGGGGGGTTGTCATTAATATCCGTAAGGGTTACGTTGATTTCAAGCAAAGTTGAAAGTTTTGTTGTAGTATTTCCAAACTCATCGTATGCCCCAATGAAAGCTTGGTGGTAAGGAACACCATTTGGAGGATCTCGATCTAGGCGCTGTAAATTCGTCAATAAATCATTTGCCTCGGTTTGAATGAAATGTTTTGTCACCTTTTTGACTCTGACACATCCAGTGGTAGGATGAACGGAGAATGAGTCCTGTGCCTTTTTGTCAACGAAATAGTAAATGTTCTGTGGCAGACTTCTGTCCAAAATGTCCGGGTCATAGGCCAAGACGGTGAAAATACAATCCGGGGGAATATACTCTTCTTGAATTGTCACTCTCCTTTCTGTAGCCATGAAGACAGGTGGGTTGTCATTCACATTTGTAATAGCTACGAAAACAGATGTCCGAACTTCTCGGACCGAGTCTGAGGCTTTCACATCGAGCGTGTACTCCCTTGTCTTTTCATAGTCGAGAGTACTTTGGACGGTTATTATTCCTCCTGTTGAAGTGTTTTTGATAAAAAAGTTCCCGTCTGGGTCTCCGTTCTCTATTGAATAAATGATCACCGACTCTGTAAAACACAAATCAGAATTAGCTACCTAAATTCAACTTTCATTGAAAACAGTGGAGGAACAAGTACCTGTGTCCGGATCCGTTGCCTTTACTTCAATCACTAAATTCCCAATGTCCGCGTTTTCTGGAATTTCGGCTCTGTACCCTCCTTTTGGTTCCTCAAATTTGGGAGGATTGTCATTCTTGTCGGCAATTTCAATCTTAATTTGTTCTCGACCTAAAATTGCAAACAAGGAAATCAATCCTGAACCAATAAAACAATAAAAACTTAATTACGGCAAAGCTTACGTTCATTTGGAAGTCTGTCAGGGTTTGGTTTCAGAATAACCGACGGAGCTCCGTCTCTTGCAATGACTTCTAGCTGGAAAATATCCTGGGACTCCCGGTCGAATATTTTTCTCGTCTTAATTTCTCCCGTGTCAGTATCAATGCTAAAATCTTCTACATATTCCGATCCAAGGGAGTAGGTTACCTGGAGATTGAAAATACATTGAAGATTGAATAAAAACGGATTCAAAATATAATTATTATTCCAATTCCAACCAAATTATTAGGTGAAGTGCCATCTTTGTCAATCGCTTGGACTCGCATAACCACAGTTCCTGGTGGTTCATTCTCAAGGACGCT
This sequence comes from Pseudachorutes palmiensis, assembly GCA_009869845.1. NCBI lineage: Eukaryota > Metazoa > Arthropoda > Collembola > Poduromorpha > Neanuridae > Pseudachorutes > Pseudachorutes palmiensis. Next base: position 220,306 of record VNWY01000001.1, on the reverse strand, counting down.
CCCTTGCTTTACGTCAGTGAAAAATGGACGTTCATCATTCTCATCTTCCACTTCGATTCGTATAACTGTCGTGGTGGCCAAGTCGTGTTTATTCTAGTAGAGTAGAATGAGGGATTCATTATAATGGCTACCCATTTGGATTCTAATAATACTTACTGATGCTCGCACAGTCAGAGTGTATTGATTGACCAATTCATAATCCAACTGCTTCTCCACCCGGATATAAACTTTATTCCCAGATGCTTCAGATGTAAAAATGGAGTCTTTATTCGCAGCCTGAGTCTGTCCGTTGAGGAGCTCAAAGAATACAAGTGAGTTGTTGGCTATTCCCGAAATTGCTTCAAGCGTCACAACTGCGTTCCTTGGGTCATGGCTGAGTTCTTTGATTGTGATTGGTTCGAGATGCTCCACTAAAAATATAGGTGGTTTTTGGTTGGGTTCAACCACTCGGACTGAAAGGTTTGTGCGCGAAGTCTCTGGAGGCTTCCCTTTATCCGAAGCAATGCCGACAACCACATACGTTCTTTCGGAATCTCTGCTGTCTGGGAACTTTTGACTCAGTCGCACTTCCCCTGTGTCTTGATTTATTTCAAAGTAGTCAATGTCCTTTGAAGAGCTGTGAAAGGGCTCAAGGCTGTAGTGGACGGATCCGTTGTTCCCATCGTCAATGTCAGTCGCTGAAATCCGCATTACTACAGACCCTACTGCCATGTCTCGCGGAATTGACTCGCGATACTCCTATGAGAAAAATTACACAAATTACACAAATTCAATTAAAATCCAATTTCCGGACTTTACTATATACTTAAAAATATGTTTAGTTTACTGTTCGTTTTACCTTACGTCTGCGATATGCCTTTGGTTAATCAAGCAGCAGTAAAATCAGAATATATATAGACATCCCCATAGACATTTGTTTTTATAAGTCATGAATTACTTACGAATTTGTCAAACATTGGCGGATTGTCATTGATGTCTCTGATGGTGACTCTGAGACTACAAACATCTTCCAGTTGCGGTCGTCCATTGTCCGTCGCTCTCACGGACACATGTGCAGCCTTTTCCCTAGCAGGTTCATCCCGATCAAAAATCTACAAGACAGAGGAAAGTAAATATACATTGCCAAGCCCATGTGTAAAGTCCAAACTTGAGGCATGAATTACTTTGTTTGTTCGAAGCCATCCCGTGTGTGTGTCTACCACAAAGTCATCAGTCGTTTCCACAATGGAATATGTCACTTTCCCTCCAGAATTGAGCGGGTCGCTGTCATCAGCCCGTACTTGTATTACAGATGTGTTGATGGGCTGAGCTTCGTAAACTTGAGGCGCGTATGAAGAGCAGAGAGAAAATGTAGGCTTATGATCATTTCCAGTTGAAGACACCAACGGCTCTTCTGCCTGGAACAAAAGAAATGGAAAACAAAAGGGATATAAAATCAGGTCGTCAGTGTTTTGGCAGTGGAGGATTCAATGAAGGGGGATTTGGAGGCTGTTGCTAATATGGAAAAATTGGAAATGTAGTGGGCAGCCGAGTACGGGGCTCTGTGCGTGACCTGCCATTCTGTTGCTTACACTTTTTTTTGGATTTTGCAAAATAATGGACCAAGAATAAAGAGAGATAGTTGTGGATGGACACCCACTGCGTCTTTCCCCTCCAGAGAAACGTTCCTGGCCGTGCTTTCTCCAAAGAGAGACAGAGGAGAGTAGATAGGTCTCCCGATGTGACTTGGAGTTTAGGGATGATGGACAAACGATAGAAAATAATAGCAGTAGAAACTCGTATATAATAAAAGCACACAAGGAAACTTGTATTGGTTGTGTTGGAACTAGCATGGAGCCACTTTCCCTTCTTACTAGAAGAAATAAGTGTACTAATATTGGAACCGGGCATTATGTATGTAGTAGTGCGTGTGCCATAGCCCCTTCTCCTGGGTCGATATCCATTAACTACATTAATAATAAATAGGCACAAGTGCTGAAGAGTCAATCAATACTCTCAATATCATACTTACTAAAGGAAACGATAAACTCTGACAAGTTCATTCTAACACCCGTAACTCTCTCTCTCAACCGTGTCATCCATTCTGTCCTTCTTCCGGGTTAAACTAAAATGAATCCTCCTACCAACTATACGGTTAACAATAAAAACCAAGGAATAGATGCCACACACTGGAGCCCCCCCGACCCCCAGGTCTAATAATAAAATTATAGATTGAGAAAAATGTCTAAAAGTTGATTAAGGAACGGTGGATTCAAAAGAACATCTTTGTCATCAATTCCACAAAAGGAACCTGGGAATTTGCATACGGGGGCTCCTTTATTCCTATCCCATTCACTTCTTAAACTTCCGGATTAAATTAATCCGTGTAATACAGAAGTGAGCTTCCAATTGAAAGCAGCGGCTCCATTCTGTTGCTCCCGAAATCTAATCAAAAGGAAGACCACAGACAATGGGATTTCACCCACAAAAAATCAATTGGAAATTCATTCTTTTGCGGAAAATCAAAAAACTTTCTCCTCCTGGAGAAACAAGTTTAGAGTACCCACATAAAAGACAAATTCTTGAAGAAAGTGTGTGTGTGTCTCTAAGCAGAAGGAACGTTGTTATTTCAATGCATTATGCACTCGTATGCTTCCACCATCTTAGAAAATTAACCTGGGAAGGTTCATCACGAACAAGGAAATGGGAAGAGCCCAGTTGGGACCGTTCGCCTGATACTTTAATTTCCTTAGCCTGCATTTAAATCCGTATCCTTTTAAATTAAGTTCTTCATCATACAAAATGGATGATGGGTTTGAATATTCCGTTATACTGTAACTAGTTGTTTTCCAATTTAAACCCCTTTCCATGTGGTGCTGAATTGACATGGTGTGGTCGTATACCTTGTATCCGTCGGTTCTAGTGCTGATTGCGGCGTTGTTCCATTGGACGCTTTCCACTCGTGGAGAGGATTCTCGGTGTACCCTTCGGAGTAGATCACCGTGTCGGTGTCGGTGACTACCTGCGTCTGTGGTAAAAAAAGAAAAAAAGTCTTAATTAACGGAATGAGTCATAAAAACTACTGCCGATCCTCACGAATGAAAAGGCGGAATTGGAGGTTTTCTCAATGACGTGTTAATTTTCCACCCTGTGGAGATTTCGGTTGGACCGAGGGTGAAAAGCTCACATAAAAATAGTAAAATTCCCTCTTGCTTTATCTTGCTAATAAGACCAACTTGGACGTGCACCTGGATTTGAATTTCCAGACTAGCCTTGGATGCAAAATCCGGGGAGCTGAAGCGACACAATTACCCTTAGGTAAATGTCACTTTGCTGGAGATGAGACTTTGGTAATGGATTAGCTTCGAGCACATTATCACTAATTCATAAAGCCCTAATGGACTTTTCTAAGATCATCCATAAGAAGCTTCCTTTAGAAAGTAAATAAAAAGAAGAAGGAAGTTAGGAGTGAGATGTTAGGAGAGGAGATTAATTTCAGCGCCACCTCCGAGTCCAGCTAAATCCCGGGCATCAGGGGCTACCAGGCCAGAAATAAATGGAGTCCTCTAAACTTTCATGAATTGAGCATAGATAGGAGAAACACGCAACTACTGATTGCTTCTCATCTTTTCCAGAGGAGAGGAGAGAGCTGGAATTCCTTGTGGGTGGATTTGTGTAGACCTGACACTTTGATAGCTCTTCATTTCCCGACTCTTCCCGTCCCTTTAATAAGGGAATTTAAATAAAACAATAGGAAGAGAAAGTGAGTAGTGGGAAACTCTAGTTTCCCGGAGTTATTAATGCCCAGGATACATAAGACATGAGGCTGACAGTTATTAAGAGCTTCCACAACAGAAAACAAAACAAAAGTTCATCACCCCTCCTCATCGAGTTTCCAACACCCAAGAGAAAAGGGGTGGTGAGCACTGATAAATTCACAGATTCACCCACTAAAACTAAAACAACGAATCCACTTACTTCATCTGGACATTCATCCCTCCTCTAGTAAAATTAATTAAAAACTAAAGAAGAAAGCCAAAGCCAGAGCCAAGGGCTTATCATCATCCAGAAGAGGTGACCGCACATCCAAATCCTCCGGATTGGATTCAATGGTGACAACAAATTAATTAAATTCTATCCAAAAACTCTCACTGATTTTTAATTTATGTCAGATTTGATGTTCACAAGGAAAAGAAAGTTTAGCCCGTAAGGATAAGGCCAAGGAGACTTTCACTTTTTGAGAATAGTGGGTGTTATAAAATAAGGAAGATGAGTCAGAAGAGGATTGTAGTGTGCTACATAAATAGGAAGAAGAAAGTTGGGATTTCTTTAAGGTCCCTTGTTTCTTTTGGTCTTTTATTGACTTTCCCCACTTTCTCCTTTTCCTTTGTTTCATGGGTTACAGACCAGCAGAGGACGAGGGATCTACTTTCTGTCCTTGTTTCATTTCTTCTCTTAATAAACCGACTCTTACAACCAGTAGGATTTTATATACAAATTCTTACTTTTCTCTTCTTTTCTTAACCACATCAGGGCCAAGAGAGAGGAGGAGGTCCCAGGTTCTTGATCAAGGGGTATAAACCCGGGATAAAAATTCCCTGGTCCCATTATTTCCCGTTCCGTAAGGAGACTTTTTGTCCCATAATGGGATCCTCTCCACTGACCACCGGAATGAACTTGTTCCAAGGTGCTTCAATAAAACCCAAGCTAACATCCCTCCATCCCGCCACAAAGACGACACTTCAACTTTCTCCAGGACCGTCGTCCCTTCTCTCACACTCGAGGATTCCCTAGCCCTAGCTCTCTCTGGTACACAGGAGGGTTCAGGGTTCAAGAAGTTTAATGCAGCGGAAGCGGAAAGCCACGGCCACGGATTTAAGTTTTTGACTTCCAGAGGAGAGAAAGTGAGAGAAAGCGTGGATCCTTAGCGGAAGGAGCCTTCCACTCCTCACTCCTACTTTGTCTAACCCTCATTTTATTTTAATAGATGAAAATTTACATCATCCGGAAGGCAATTCAATTTCCATAATTATGACTTGTTTTTAGAATATATTTTTAAACTTCCATTTTCGGAGCATAAGCCCTTGAGCAGTTTCCAAAAGAGCAAGAGAGGGAGGGTGGAGGAGGAGAGTTGTTCCTGGAAAATCTTCACAAGGAGACACTTTAAGCACTCTCTGCTCCTTCCTACCTTAAGCAAATCATCATAATAAAAATACAGAGAGACACAAATAAAGGAAGGAGTTTCCTTAAAGCCCATTAGTATTATCTTTCCATTCCCTAAAGAAGCAAGGGGAAAGTTCGAACTGGGGGATGAAGTATTTTCCATTTGCTGGATGTGGTAGGGGAAGAGACTGAAATGCGAGGAGACTCACTTTAGATTTTATTACTTGAATTCCCCATTATTCCGATACGGCTAAGGGCTTCTTCCAGAACCAATTTCAAAGAGATTCGAGGAGCACTTAAGTACTATGGAATAGGGGACACCACCTGTTCAGGTGAAGAAAGAAAGAAAAAATACTCATCTACAACCATACCATGGATGGATAATGTTCCCTCAAAAGTCATTCCATTAGTCAACCAACAGACAAATTGCACTAGGGGACCAGCAGTACAGTGACAGGTCGGATTTTGGCAAAGGCAAAACTCCGTTTTCAGTCATAAAGGAATTGGACTTTTGAATTTGTTCCAAAAAGAAGTCTCCGCCTCTCGTCCAAGAAAATTAAGTGTCGTGGAATGGATGAGTCTCGATGCAATTGAGTTAATGGGCCTCAAAACCTAGTCATCCCAGTTACTACATTACTTGTCAGACATGTGATGTGGGAAAAGCCAGCAGAGAATAGGAATAAGGGCACCGGACAGACTCCGGGACAAGACAAAAGGCACGAGTTTTTCGGGGTTTATGAGTAAAAGAAAGCCTACTTTTAGCTTCTTCTACAAGTATAGTCTGTCAACCCTGGTTTCCCATCTTGCAGAGATCATCTTCCTAAAAACAAGAAGGAAAGTACATGGTATAAAGTTAGTAAATGGGCTAGTCGCTTTGGTCAGCCATTTCAAAAGGGCATTAAAAAGAATGAAAACAGAAACCTAATTCCTTCCGCTGAGGGTTAAATAACGGACGGGAAGACTCTTCCCGCATTTTCAAAGGATTCTCATAACATAACATTTATTCTCCCTTCATAAATCCGTCGTCCCTTTCTTGACTAAAGACCTCCGAATCTCAATAATCAACGTTTCCACAAGATCTATTTTATGGCTTGGAAAATTCTGGGCTCCTTTCTTTCACTGTGTAACTTTCTCCTCAAGGACTGCCAAAAAATGCAACCACGAGATTCGTGGGAAAGGGTCATGAAAAGAATAGGATAAAATACGAACTGGGTAAAGGAGACGAGGAACCATTTATGTCACCATCATCAACGGCACATAACAGGAACTTTTAGCTTCAAAAACACTTGAGGATGGATACGACACTTCCATTGAGCAGGCATGCAATGACGACTCTCTTCTTGTCTGCTACTAAGAGCAGAATTCTAAAGGAAAAGCTTGAAATCATGCAATCTTGGGGAATGTAATAATACTAAGCGGAGGACAACAGTAATAGCAGACACACTGTTAAGAAAATGATAAATCCCAGCTCGGGATTCTAGGCCAAATATTCCTCATCCAGAAAAATTATTAGATCAAACTAAAAGGGAACATTTTGAACCAAAGCAGACACATTCTCAAATCTCTTACTCAATGTCAATGTTTAATATCCAAGTCTTATGGAACGGAGAATTGAAATATATATAACCCTCATAACACTCAACAAATAAGCATAACTTAGAACCAGTTCAAAACTAAAAAACTTTTTGATGTGGTTTATAAAATTTAAGAGATGCTGGGATCCTCGTCTTACGAGTTCCAGCAGATTTCAAGGTTGACAGGACTTGATGAAAACACGAACTAAAAACTTGTCAAAAACTTGAATTACATTGTTACAATATAAGGAAAGGATTCTTGACATCGTCGCCAGGTTCAATGCTCCTGATTGCCTTTATTTTGACTTTATATTTATATTGTACTTTAAGCAACACAGAACAAAAGCTTTCAAAAGTGAAAACAACTTATAGAAATTAAGGAGAGAGAGGAGAGGCGGAGTTTAGTTCGCATTACACTCAAATTAAGGAATTGAGGTAAATTGGTCTATAATAATAATTACATGGATTTTATTTTCTTTCGAGTGTTGAGCCCGGTGTAAAAATTATTTCCAATTCCATGTCTCACTCGAACCATGGTCCACGAAAGGCAATGGGAAAGTGAAAGTTAGGAAAAATTGAAGTTCTACAAAGGAGAAAGGGAAATGGATTGTGTGTGTAAGTTGCTTTTAGTATTCGTTCATTCTTTCATCGCATGTTTGAGCCTTTAAGTTGTCTTATAATAGGAGCGCCTTATCATCATCCCATTCCAGTTTTTAGGCAGATAGACGTGGAAAGTAATATTATAATAGGAGTCGTGCGGGGTTCCAAGTTCCGTCGTCCAAGTCTACCTCCTGCTGGAGAGAAAGTAAGTAGGACACAATAAAATACTTTATGCCTGTCTCTATCATTACTACCGTTTAAGAGTAATAATAAGAACCAATATAGTAAATAATAGAAAAACAGAGGCAGAAACCATAATTCTCTAGCGACCAAGGTAATTGGGATATAAAACTAGTATAAGACATGAAATTCAGAGGGAATTAATGCCATATTGGGAATGATGATAAAAAATACATTTTACTGCAAAATCAATTCCATTAGCTTTTCATCTGTGGCCACAGCCAGTTCAGTATTCTCTTTTATTTTCCCTTTACACCGAAAGAGTCAGTTCATTCTCTTATTATATGACTTAAACGTGAATGACCCGACTGGAGTGGCCTGGACATTAGCCTCCTGCCTCCTGTCATCTCCCAGGATACGCACACACTTCCAGAATCACAGCCTGGCAACCAACAGTATAAGGAAGGGAGGAAGTGCTCCATTTTTAGCTTTGTAATACTGCTTACACGGTAGGCCACTCTGGCAAGTCCAACTCGCCAACTGTTTGCATTTCCGCCTCAGACAAATGGAATAAAAGCATTTAGATAATGCCAAAAACGAGCCTAATGGCTCTTGTCCTGGTCACACAGTAACAAAACACACATCCAACAGTCCCTAATTGAATCATGAATGAAAGAAATGAGATCAGATCCAGAGTCTAACATACCACAAACGATGGGATCCAACAATGGACTAAACTGTGTAAAAGTGTAGCATAAAAGGAGTTAAAATGGTAATTAAGATCAATGTACTACAATCTACAGTTTATGTTTTGGACTTGAAATAAAATCGCCGCTCTTTCGTCCCTTACACATTCATAATGTCTCAATTCCGTAATCAAAATTTATTCTTGGGCGAGGGGAATATCCGTAAAATCAATTATTATTTGTCCATGTGTAATAAAAAGGCGGTGTTACTTTTCCGTCTCCCGGAAACGGGTAGAGAGAGACTCATTTGGAAAGAGCTTAATCGGATCGTCCTATCCTCAAATGAGAAAGTCCTCCTTTCCCTTCTTCATCCCTATTCCTCAAATTGATATAAATGATGATAGCTCTGGGTTTATTTTCCTCATTCCAATTCCAACTCTGCTTCAGTCCCGGAGTTAACAAAGTAAAACTTAAAAGGGAAAAGCCCCATGTTGGTATTATTTGTATTGTCCCGTGAAACAGGGGAACTCAATGGAACTGATTCCACTTCAACTCTACTCAAACTCTATTTAGAAACATCTAAATCAAACTTAACGGCTCCTTTCCTCTCTTGAATGGAAATGACCAAATTCTAAACCATTTCTATCTCTACTCAACTCTTTAGGATATGACACATTAGGAACATTAGGTGTTTCAAACGGGAAACAAAATAAACCTTAAGAGCAGGTAACACCTACTCATCATACAAATTACGTCTAAAGGCAACTCTTTGCTAATCGTCTAAACCTTAACATTCCTCACTTAAAACGGAGTCATATAAGCTTATTTAGCAGAAACAGCAGAAACACAACTTTTGGCAAAAGGAAACCATTCTCACCATTCATCTGGATAAAATACTACACATTTCCGACTGAATTTTCATACAATCGTAGTTGCAAGGGAAGGGAGCTGAGGTATTCCTTATTGAAAGTGACATGCGAGGGGGATGGAAGATGAATTTGACGTTAGAAGGAGATAAATGAAAGGGAGGAGGTGAAAGTGTCACCTGGGATGAAAGAGTTAATATTCCATAAGAAGAAAAGGAATCAGAGAATATCCTTTCCTTTGCCTTTCCTTCTCTGATTTATGAATCTTTCGGTTAAAAACAAAGTAGCAGTAGGTAGTATAGCAGTAGTAGTTCTTGGAGGATTTCATTGTGAAAGTGGATGACTCTACTTTTCTTACTTGTTTTGGTCCTTGGTTCGTTGGTTTGTTACTATATATACCCTCTTCATATACTACTTTCACTCGACAAGTTCCAAACCTAGTTAGATTTCATATATTCTACATACGGGGAAATATTGCAGGTAGGATAGAGGGATAGAACAATAGAAAAGGGAAATCAAATCTGTGGGGATTGTTCGACTCACTGGGTTTGTTTCCAATGGGGAGTTTCCCTGCATAATAATACCTCATTCTTCTTACGGTGACTTCCTAGAGGACTCACATATATACACGAGTCTCTCCACTTTTAGTTTGGATATCAGTCAAGACTCTCTGGCAGAGTCAAGGAAAGAGGGAAAAGAAACATTAGGGCTCCATTACCAACAAAATAAAAATGAAAACCATTTCTTATGGGAAAGAAGGCATTTACTCAGGAAAATGGATTGGAAAATTATTACAACCCTTCTTATACTCTGCACTTTTTAGTGGAATGGAAAAATGTTTTGGAGAAATGCATATTCCATAGTGCGGTTCGCGGTTCTGCTGGGCTAAGGCTACGGAAGACAGAAGGAGAAGGATGATAGTTTACAATCCAAATATTATAGACGTGCTACCAGAGTCCAGAACCAAATAATACCTTAAACTAGCCACACCGAGACATGCATCTCCTCCAGGAAATTTAAATGTACGACACGCACAACGAACGCACGAAACGCTCCAACTTTCCCAAAACACTTTCTCTTTTTAGAAAAATAAGGTGTGTGTGTGTGTGTGGGGAAAGTAGGGCTTTCAGGCTTCATTCAAAACATTGACAACCCAGTCCACATCCACAAAAGCATAGACAACAACAACAAAAAAAAGAAGAATAAAACTATCTTACTTTAAGTCCACTATACTGCCACAAATCTCTAGTCATGTTTGTGCGTAAAATAATTCAAAAGGTCTGGACTCGCAAAGTTTGTTGGACACGTTTCCAGAGTCAAGTCATCCTCCATCGGAATAAAAACTTTAACATTTCACGCCCCTGACTTCACTTGAGGAGATGAGCTAATGAAATCTACAGCCTGGAAGGCTCACCAGCATCCTCATCAGTACAGTACTTGGGAAAGAGGGATTCAAAACTACTTGGTGTCTTAAGGGCCTTTATCTCCCGTCTCTGCTGAATAGACAGAGATCTGATCTTTTCGGATGAGTAAGTGGAACATTTGAAAAGGCACAAGGGCACTTAAGCCCCTTTATCACTCAACCAGTTAATTCCCTCAATCTCAAACACCTGCAAAAGATTCCTGGCTTGAGCATAAGTTCAGAGTTTAGACTTTCACTTTCATCCTAAGTGAAAGAATCTCCTTAATTATCCCACTGCTTCCACACCCTCACTACACAATCCCTTTGATTCAAAAGGAATTCAATTCCCATCCCCATCACACAATGCGCACACATAAAAAGCAACATCTTGTCACCAATCAGGGATTCCCTTGTCACCGAATCAGATTTGCTCTGGATGGATCCTTCACACACATTTCCAAACTCCAAACTTCAATGCCGGATGCGACGGAGGGAAGGAGAAAAGAGGGGGAAGTAGGTGGGGGAAAAAGAAAATTTTAAAATTTGTTTTCTTTTCCCGTCCTTTTCCAGAATCAACTGTCAAGCTTTCCTTGTCTAAACGTTGGAGCGGGTGGTTACAAGGGGGTTGATTTACGATTTGAATTTTCTTGAAACTTCCTTGCTTTCTCCTTATACTCTCACTGTAGAAATCCTTCTAAATCCACTCTCCCCACCTCGTTTGAAAAGATCCAAGTAATCTAAAAACAACGGTAGTATCCAAGGTACTCAAGGAAATAAAAGGTTTAGAAACCTAGCCACGTTTATGTTCAGCCATTTCAGAAAATATAAACCACAAGGTAAGGTGTAAAGGAGTAAACACTAACAGGGAGGATGACTTGATAACTCTTTTTTTCAAATCTCAGGATTATTATGAATTAGAGCCAAGCTCAACATTAGAGTTCACTTTCTCCACACGTTTCTCCCTTTGGTAAGAAGTCTTGGTAAAGGCAAAACTCCGTCTGACACTCTGTCATCGCCATCATCACCACCCACACTCCTGTGGATATTTCCTTTTAGCGTCCTCTCACGTTATAGTTTCTGTGGAGACTAAGAGATCCTCGCTTCCCTCAACGACGAGATCATTAACTCCCGGACTTTGGTGATTATACCATGGGAGGAGATGAAAGAAGATTTCGGAAGTTGGAGAAGGAAATTGAGCAAACATAGGGCTTTAAAAATAAAGAAATGGAATGTGTGTGAGTTGATGAGAGTAAACAATCTTCAAAAAAGGGCTAACCACTTTTAAAAGTTTAAGGACATTCAAGTTTCCGTCTTCTTGCTCCTTTGAAAGAAGAAGGAAATTGTCGTTCCAGTCCTGTGGGAGATGGTGGATGGTGATGGAAGATAACCGCATAGTCTAACCCATGATTTTCATTAAAGCCTTTCTCTTATAACATAAAAGATTGAAGCTTGGAGGACTTGGAGAGGAAAAAAAGAAGAAGAGACTTATGCCCAAAAGCTTGTTTTTGTAAACTCATCTCTGAAGGACACTTGGACTTGGTCCTGATGACAGTTTTAAGTTGTCCATGTCCAAACAAAGGAGAGTAGGATTAAACAAAGGGAATAAGGAACGGGCCTTGACTTTACTAAAACCAGAGAGCCATTGTTTTGATATCTCTTGGTGATCCCTTACAGATTTTGATTTTGGCTTTTACACGCAAAAGTGACGGAGGATACAAATCTCACCTGTCAGACGGCACATTCTGCCGTCTCCAGCTCCAGAGCTTTTACAAAGTTCCAGCATAGGGAGAAATATATTAAAAATTGATACACTCATATATATGGAGAAGAGGAGGATATTGTTATACGAAAACTTTGAAGGAGAGGATTAAATATAGGGCCAAAGTTAGAGAAGGACTAGGAAATACTGCGTGGAAAGCAGAGGAGAGGCCACAACAGGAGGCAATAAAGAATATAAACCAAAAGAAACAACACCTTGGTCATTTACTTACACTACTGTGGAACGAATTAAAAAACTTGGGAATTACTAGTCTCGTCTCGTCTCAAGAAATGCCACACTACTTAGTACGACTTGTATAGATGAAGTTACAAACATTTCAGATTGTAATCTAAACTAACTTTACAATGCGATGCTGTACATACTGTACAATTCCTAGTCAAAAGCATTTTACCCTATTTGGGAGCATAAAGAAGTCAACTCGACGCCATCATCACTCTGATTTAAAACAAGATTATACATGTACAAAGTACAATTGAAGCACGAAGCGAGGACACAACTTGGACATACACAACCCATCTCCGGTCTTCAATCTTAACGCAAGGTTTAAAATCCTTTAGGGAAAATATTGAATTGGGTGGGGCGAGTCGTGAACAGGTTAACGAGGGCCCTGGGATAATAAGGACATTTTCCAACTTGCATTGTACTACAGACAGTTAAGTTATGAGGGCTTCTAGAGAGAGAAAAAGTAGAAACTCCTTCAACATGTTGAAATTCAAACACTTCAAAATCTCATGATGTCATCTGGACGCAAATGACAAGGGCACGACTACCGCATTAAGTCCAAGTCCCCAGGACTATAATAAGGGGGTCAAAAAAAAAACATTAGTCGAATTGTCCTCCAAGTTTTCTTGTCGTGTCGTTTCGTGCAGTTGGAGTTTCAAAAATAATCCTTTATTTAGCAAGGCCATATCCTGCCTTGTCTCAGCAGTGAAATAATAATCTTTCCACTAAGCACGACTCCTTCACCCTCAAGTTTGTCGGGAAAAGTAGAAAGGAAGTGTGTGCAAGTTCATTCCTCACTTTGAACTTTCCCTTTCACACTTACACGCCTTTGAAATCGTTTATTATAAGAAAGGGAGAGAGTTTGTGGTGAAAATCAGGACCTTATCACTTTTCCACATTGGTTAGAATGGCTTGGAATTAGAAAAGCCACATGGAAATGAAAGAAACGGGATAATGAAAGGGTGGGCTGTACCGGAAACAAAAAGAAAGAAATGGATTAGAGCATTTTATATAGTGTACCTCCTGATCTCGATTCACATTTGAATCTAATACAAGTTACATGGCAGAGCGGCAGAGAACGGACGTCGGACACGACCAAACTCTCACGAGATCAAAAGGCTCCTCAATCTTTGTCCCACACCATGGGCTGCCGCCAGGGCCAAAACTTTACACGCGTCACCCTTGTTTTCTTTTTTAAAAAGGACCTACACACTTGTTCTTTGTTCTGATGAAAATCACCGACAAGGATTTTTATGCTCCCGGTTTCTTATAGAGTGTAATGGCACTTGAGAGAGAGAGAGGGTATGAAAACATGCAGCTCCGGCAGGTGAACTTTCACCGTAAACTTTGTTACCTTATCTCCTGTTGGGATCAGGAGATTAGTAGCCACAAAGCTACACGCTTCCCGAGTAAACCAAACCATTCAATTAAGTCGTTCTGTCGTGTTTCCCTCCTTGCTTCAATTAAGACACGCCTAATGAGATAATCAACTTTGCACTGAACCTTTAACTTACTAAACTAAAACAATCTTGAGGGGGACTTTTTTTTTTAAATTCAAAGTCCCACCTCCTCGCAAAGAGCAAAGAAAGTTCCGTCCCACTTTCTCCACATACTTGTTATGTTAGTGTGTTTACAGTATCCGAGCATGCAAGAGTGCGGAGGAGGAGTTCCTTGAAATCTTAGAAACAAGGAAAATACGACGATATAACAGAGAAAAGCAATATGAGGCGGGAGTTTTATTCCTAAGTCCTCATGATTAATGTAACTGCCACCCTTCTCCACATAAAGCCCAAATATTCTAAAAGGAAAAGTAAAGTCCGAAAACCACAAGGACCAGACGGGGAAAGCTAGGTTATATGCGGTGCTGCTGCTGGTCCCATTCTCTGCCGCCTTGCTCTCTCTCCTGATGTGAATTGTGAGAAAGAGCTTTTGTATGAGGTTCATGTAGGCTGAGCAAACATAGGATTGACACGTTGTTGGAGACTCAACTACTTCATAAATTCTTCGTAATTAAAGTCAAGTCTCCCTGACTTGACTCCACATGCTTCCCCGCCCAGTGCAAAAGCCTTTCTCTCTCTCTCTCTCTCTCTTCTAATGAAACCTTTGTTGCCCTTTGCTTTAAAAACAAACTTTGGTTCTGGAACCATGGCCCAGAAGAACTGGATTTTTGTTTTCCAAAGTTGTAAGTCTGAGCTCAAAAAGGAAGTGAAAAAAAAGTCTAGGTGATCACCCTGTATGTTACCGGAATATCCCCATTACTCTTTATTGTGTCTCCTTCTCCTCATCTTCTCACACGCCTTGATGTATTCTCTTTGTGAAAATGAAACAAAAATAAAGCCGCTCTCTCAATCTCCGTCAGAGGGAAAGAGGAAAGTCCTATTTTTTAAAAGTCACTACACAATGCTTTTGGTAGCGGTGGTGAGGCTCCGTACTAGCTAGGAACTACACCTAACGATGACTTTAAGTTGAATTACAGTCTGTCTTCTGCAGAAATTGCTCAGGTTGGGAAATCAGTGGCACCGGATGCTCCCTCCTCCTCCTTCCTCCTTCCTATTATTAAAACTCAATAAAAAATAATGTTGTTGGAAATCAGGAATAATTTTCCAAATATTTGGAAAATGAGATTTAGAAATCTGTGCAAATTCTCAATTCTGCATATGCAAATAATAGTTTTAAGTTTCCACAAGGATCCCACGAGAACCTACCCTAAAGTACAGTAGTGACAATTTCTAAAACTCTCGTTTGAATAATAATAAACCGGATATTCACCCAGTAGCCGGATTTTAAGACCAAAAACGGATATGAGATGGATGCTTTCTTTTCCACACAAAAACCAGTCTTCACCTTTTCCTTTTCGGTTCCAGAGACTAAAAGACCTTAAATCCGGTGTTATATATGGCAGAAGGGGAATAATTTTTTAAATTTTTAGATTTTTTGGTAGAAAATCATGGGGTGCATATCTTATGAAGTTTCCTTCCCACTGTTGCGAAGCTTCGCTTCTAACTATTGCAATCCTCCTTTAAAAAGGGGAAAAGAAGCGTACATTTGATTTCATCTTATCGTCTTCGTTCCCCTCCTTTACTAACGTTCCCATACATGCATAAAGTGGTTAAAATTTAATGCCGAGAGATCCTCCGGTAAACTTAATTTAATCAATTCACGGAGCAGGAGAGGCTCCCAGTCTACACAATCTTCAACTCGTTTTCTTGATACGACGATTCCCCGTAGACACTTTGACTTCCGTGTGCACCAAACACCATCAAGAATAGGAAATGCAATTCAGTTCCAAATGATTTTTAAATTGTTTTCATCGCCACGTTCTTTCACCACATGAGTATAGAGAGATGGTGTATGGATGGAATCATGTGAATTTGTGAAATGCCTTGTGAATGCAAAAGGTCAAAGGTCCTACTCAACCGACTACATACTCCTCTCTGGTCCTTTTAGACTAATCTCTTAAGAACCAAAATATTAAAGATTCTGCAACTGGTGAATGTGCCTTTGAACTGGCTTCATATCCACCCCTCTCCTTCTGTTAATCGCATGCGGCGTCAGTTGGCAGTCAATCACATTTGTAGGACATGACCTTTATACACTGCATGGGTCACATTGTTATGAATCAAAATAGCGATGATGCGATAGAACAAGGATAAGTTACTTACAGAGGCTTTGGGGATGATCCAGAGCCAGGCAACAGGTGTGAAGGAAGAGGGCGATGAGCCATCGCTTCCAAAAACTCATCTTCTTACAGGGAGGGAGTGACCACAAATGATCACTGATAGCCGATGACCTCCGGACACTGGAGGGGAGTTCAGTCCAGTAAACCCTCGATATGGGTCATTCAACAGTGTCCAATGGAGGGAGAGTCATTGACAACAACTTGCTAACCTCTGTGGAAAATTGTATTTTTTTATTGTCCTTGGAGAACTGATTGGTTGAGTTGGTTTAATGATGACCCGGGATGTTATTGACCCTTCCGTTGACCTTATTGTTGTGTAAAAACGAGTGTAAAAGTGAGTAAATTGAAGAAAGGTCTTCTCTCTGTGGGAGCTTACACTGAATTGAAGTCTGTGTTGTGCATGGGGTGGTTGGTCCACTTCCATAGGGAAACTCTACGAAACTGACACACGCAGGAACACCAAAACACGCAACGCAACAGACAGGGTTGAGAAACAAAAGAATAGAAATACTAATATACAGTTTTAATTGATTTATATTAGTTTTCAATGAAAATTAGATTATCAATTAAAAATAAAAATTAACTTAAACACGAGTTTTCATCTTTATTTAGAGTCTTGAGTTTATTCTCATTTGAGGTTTATTCAACTGCATAAAAGCCTCAAATAAAATAAAATATTCTATTTTTATTTAGAACTCAATCTTCTTAATTAATAATTTACCTAGCAAAAGAACAATAATTGAACAATGAACATCGGTTACATTGAACGAAATGTTTAGTTTAGTTAATAGAGATTAGTTTCATGGCTAATTAACTAATTAACAGGCCAGATAGACATTTATGATTAAAATATTAAATTAGAACCATTCATTAAAATTATACTTTTTATAACTTTTGGCTTTTGATCTTTGTTTAAATCCCTACGAAAAATATGGATCTGGTGAATCCTTGGGATATTTTTGTTTAGAAGAGAAATTGTATTTTATCTTTTAAAATTGTAAAACCTTTCTTGACAATTCATTGTTCAATTCGTAAAAGCATTGTAAAATTGGTGCTTCGTGAAATTCTGATTGTAAAGAAAGTGTTTGGAAGGATTGATCGTAGTAATTGATTTTCCCCACCCTGCTTGTGTGTCGTGGAGTGTGTGTGACCTCGGTCTGACCCAATGAGATGCATCTTCTTCCCTCCTGCTACGTTAGCGTTGTTTTAAAGCTTGATTTGTTGACCAATTTGGAAGAGCGTGTTTTGTATTGTGTATAAAAAGGTTAGAATTTGCAACAATGAGGATGGTATGCAAATGTTCCCATGGGCCAGGGCCATCCTGAGTCTTTGAAACCCCATCCACTGGCTGTCATGCCTGTTCATTTGCAAATTAACCAAATGGTGCGTTGATCGTGAAATGGATAGCCTTAGACTGCAGTGGACTCTTCTACTGCTTCTAATTCTTGTTTGGACTACAAAGGAACGCCGTCCATTCCGACCTTAGCTTTCCAAAGCTATAAGCTCCTCTGAAACATTGTTTCTAGAGATTAAGGCCTCTTGCCCAAGGGTCTAACCCGGTAGCAGGATTAACACGCGTTTCCATACCTCTTGGCCCTAATGTGCAGGGCAGGGAACACAGCTTTTTTATCGTTCTAAGCTCGTCTTACGAACAACTTCAGGTGGTTGGATTATTAGAAGAACAACAATGGGATTGCCACCCCGGCGGATTCAAGGCTTTAGCTCCATGATTATAATAAAGCTGGTCCATTGGACATTCTTCAACAATCCAGAGCAGCCTAAAAGGAATGGAAAAGAAGACGCTCCATACCTTGACTACCGGGGAAGTTAACACCGAGGGAGAACAGCGGGCGTGTCATAAACTTAAAATCAAGCCCACGGCCAATTTTAGAAATAAAACTGGTCTTAAATTATATCACGACTTCCTGACACTGAGATCAAGTTCAGCCATTTAGACCTAAAATGCAGAGGACAAGAAATGTCGAGGAAGCGGCTGCATTTGGGAAACCGTTTTTCTGCATTCCGTCATCATCCTCATGGCTTTTCGCTTCCCTTCGGATGTCATGAGAAAGGAATCAATTAAATTTTTTAGTCACTGCTCCACCGCCACGCCATTTCCATTGTTCCAAATGTACTCGGGCACAGGAGCCCTAACTGAAATAAAAATCTGGAGTTATGGCGCTCGGGGTCACAAAAATCTATTACCAAGGGAGAATTTGTATGCAAAAGAGGTTATAAGTTGAAGGAAGCGCAAAGGCGAGGGAGGACGCTTGATTTTTGCAAAGTCAGTAAATTAAGTTAACGACAATTCCCCTCCTCCTGAATGCTGATTCTGCTGTAAAATCTAATGCCTTTTGGTCACATTATGAACTTATGTGGATTCAATTGTGTACTAGTTACACCAATTCAGATTCATTTCTGAAATTGGAATTCATATATCATCTGAGATGAATAAGATTTCTAAAGTTGTACAAAAGGTTAGGAAAAGTAATTGGGGAAACACCCCTATAACTTGGGATTCAATTGCTTTTCTCAATTTGGCCTCTAGCAGGAGTTTTAATTCATTTTTTTAAAAAGAATTTGTTCGAATTTACAAACGTTCATGAATTTTCTACTGTCCTCCTCCTTTTACACGGGCTCCATACGTTAAATAATAAATGGAAGTGAAGAGGTCAATACTATTCTGAGGGGAAGGAAAAGTTGGGGGAAAAAAAAACGAAGCAGCAGCGATGATATTATGATGACGCTGCTAGCTCATCGCTTGAAGGTCCGAAAGCAACCCCCTTTTTCAGACTCCACCGCTCCGGTCCAGAGCCCATCATCCACTCCTCTACTCTTATAAGTCAATCAAAAAGGCATTTGGGTTTCCATTTTCAATTGTTTCCTAATGGGGGATGATGATTGTTGAATCATGAGGAGAGAAGATTGGAACTCATTTCCTTTTAAGAGTCACTCTTTGCTCACTCTACTGAGATTCACAATTGAATCAAAAAGGGAAATATTTATAACTTAACTCTATGAATTGGAACGGTGTTCCGAATCTGTGGGACTTATTTCCCAAAATCACTCAAGGGACGGGCCCATAAGTTCAGTTAACCCTCACACAAAATCCTACTGGATCTTTGGATCCCCTTTCCTATTACACACACTAAAGTTAATAACATACAAAGATACATACAGCAGCGAATGTCTGGGCGCGTGAAGCTTCAAAAGTTCCCTTTTCCTTATAATGCAATCATGGAAAGAAATCATTATAAATGATTCATCAGGAATTATCTCTTGCTTTGAAAGAGAAGTAAAGTGATTTTGCAAAGTGGTCAGCAAAACGTCCCAATGGATGTGTCACTCGAGAGTTGGTTTTAATCTTTCCTGCGACAAGGGAATGACAAACAGAAAAGTGAACTGGAAAAACCCGTTCAGCATTCCTAAGGAGATTCAACGGATCAGCATCTTTTGGACTGTTAGAGTATCTTCATCCCCGCAGTTCATCGCGGTGACAAGAATGCGTCATAAAGTGGTAAATTGTAAACAATTGCAAATCACTCGACGCATGAAGGAAGAGAGACAAGTCCTGGAAGATGAGGAAGAATGAAGGAGCATATCCTAATTGGAGACGATGGGATTCTTGATTCCTTCAAGATTAGATTTCTGTTGCTAGTATACTCAAGCTAATAAAGATGGTTTACTCATTTAACTTGTAACGTCTAATTCAATTGGGGTGCATTGAGTGCTTGGTGACAGGAACTGAATGGATGGGAACGTAATCCAATGTTATACCTCCGCTAGATTTAATATCAAAGAAGGGAAAGGGAAAATTTCTCATTTTCATTTTCTCAGACGGAGAAAGTGGAGAAAGTCAGTGAAGCAGTCATTCCCTGATAACGATAGTCGACTGACTGAAGGGAGGTAAGAAGGCCTCAAACTTCTTCGGAAAACAAGACAAGATATGAAGAGTGACGAGATGAGGATGGGACAATGTGTCGACTTTGGTGAGAAAATATTTCCAAGACGGGCTTTCCTTTGAAATTGGCATTAGGAGAAGGAGTGCGGTGAAGAAAGTAATAACTTTAATGTGAAGAAAGTAATATCCAAAGAGATGATGAAACAAAGCGAAGGGAAAATTTTGTAATTCCCAAAATTGGAGGAGAACTACTTGTATATATAAAGGAAAGAAGGAGAGTTTTAGTTATACGGCTGTGACGCGGACAGGCGGCTAAGGAATGAAGAAGAGCATTCTGATGTCATTCGAATAAATATAAATGACAGTCAGCTAAAGGAAAGTGAAAGGAGAAATGTCGGGTTTTGAAGCGTCATAAATCCAACAATGTCGACTCTAAATCACATTCAAATTCTCAGAGTCACACACGTGACGTTATTGGAAACTTCCAACTTTTTGTTATTATTTGGTTTCCTTTTCCCCTAAAAGGATATCCATGGTTATCATCAGATAAGTTGCACATCATAAGTTAAGAATCTTTGCAGAAAGTATGGATAGATTTTGTACATTAGAAGATATACAGAGCACCGTCATCATCTAATATGAAAAGAAACGTCTTTTCATCCTGTCAAAGATTGATACGAGGGAAAACACTCCAATATCAAATACAAACAGACGCCAACTTTCCTTCCATTTTGGAGAAAGTAAGAAGAAGGGATGCCCGCTTTCATCCCTCTTCTGATCTCTCCCGAGACACTATGCCCTACCCTCCTAGCTTTCTCTATTACCATTTACAAAACAGATCGGAAGCTTACACCCGCTATTTCTTTCCCATCCCAACCTAATATTTCCTTCATTTAAACGGGAAAGGAAAGGAGCAGAGAAAAGCTCCGTTTCTCCGGAAAGCAATTCCACCACCAGTTCTTAAATGCCGATGCCATTAAGGGAACCTCCCCTTCGTCACCAGATTCATCCCCATTGTAGCTCTAAATCAATCACAACATGCTCAAGTAATAGGGAATTTCATCAGAATTTGCAAAATTTGTCAATATGGGGAAATCGAATTAGCAAAAGACATTGGCATTGGCTTTCTCCATTGTACGTATTCGTGATCGAACTCGAAGGTTATCTGGAGGCATTTGGTTTCGGGAAAAGGGAGACGGGAAGACGAAGCAATTCCCGAGTGCCTAATTTGAGACGTGCCTCCCTCATAATTTGTCAATGTTATTCGGTAATATCCTGACCCAACTGACCATTTTATATTGAATTGCATGACAATCATCAAGAATCGGTTGTAGAATTTTATCATTTAGGAGGCGAAGGAATGGAAATGTGTGTAACTATATTACATAGGCTTGGACCCGAGTCGTGAGCAATCATTTCCATCTCCGGTTTTCTTCATGAATGTTTTCCCCTCAGTACCAATGCGGCAACCCTCTTTTGACTAAATCACAAAAGGATACTTTCCAGTTATTACTTATGTCAAAAGTGTCATGGGAAAAGATTGAGCCTGCATTTGTGGGAGGCCAAGTCATCTCAATCCAAGTCCCTCAAGAATTTAACTTAATATTAGACTTGGATATTGAAGCCTGGTGGCGGGAATTGGAATTGCGGGAGCTTTGCATCGAAAGATCCCCGAAAAAAGAGTTGCTCGGCTCCATTAAGGCCGAAAGGGCTAGATGAGATGATGCGGGCTAGATCCATGACTCAATCTTCATTAGGATCTTATTGTAATGGGGAGGTTCAAAGGGCTAAATTAGTAACATATTTTGGTGTTCATCAGAGGCAGTATGACTTCCCTCTTTTCCTCGTTTGATCTTTCATTCAAATCTTTCAGGGCCGTCCAGGCTATCCATTACAAAGACCTCTCCGCATTGTCACTCATTAATTTTTTCGGATGTCAATCTCAGCCTGGCTAATCTCCCTTTTATATCTATCAAAAGAGCTACAAATCCCCGTTTAGGATATGGTGCGGGAGAAATAAAGCCGATAATTGTGGTACTATCTCGATCCACATATTGTAATTTATACTAAAAGCATCTGCGCCACATACGCAAAAAAGGTTGAATAATATAAATTATGCATGCATGAAGAACGCACTGCAATTACATTAAGCTCTTGCGTAGGAAACAATAATGTCTGGGGATGAAACACACACTACCTTGTATTATATGGAGAATTATTATTACTTTCCTCTATGCTACTTGCACGTACGAACGATGAGATATGAACGAAGCATATGGAAAGTAGAATGTGCTGCACACCCAGAGAAAGTCAGAGAAAGCAAGTAGAACAAGAATTTGAGACATTTCATCCACAACTCTGCGGAAAAGAATTTGCAATTCAGTTTCAATTCCACATATAAACTTTCCCGTTCGTGGGACTAAAAATAAGGTTTCAATTTGAAACCATGTTCTAGACTGGTGGCTAACAAATCCGCATATCTCTACATTCACTTTCCAGTTGGTCACCTTCGGATCATCCGAGGCGGTCCAATATCTGACACAAAACGACTTTGAGAACTAAGCAGAAACATGTAGAGGAGAATCACTTCATTCCCAGCAGATGAGAAAATTCCATGAGTTCGTATGGATCCAAGCAGGAAATTAAAAACTAATTGGCCCCTGGTCCGAAAACTTTCAGAAGCAGTCAGGAAACCAGAGGCTGAAGGAAAAAGCGGGCGAGGAGATTCGGACAGTTTGAATGCTTCATAATATAATTCAAACAAAGTGTAAAATGGCCTTCATTATGCGACCGAATTCGAGTTAAGGTTCGAGACGGATATTGCTGCGTTTGCCACTTTTGAGTCCATTGTCTAACTTTGCCACTTTTCACAAAAGTTTTCATTTCTCTAAGGAGAGCCCATTAAATAAAATAGGTTTTTTGAGGTTTGCGACCTTGGACCGTGGCATAGGGAAAGGTCTGAGCCTTTGATGAACACTATGGGAGACGACAGCCCCAGACCCTTT
The DNA here is from genome assembly GCA_009869845.1 of Pseudachorutes palmiensis. Lineage (NCBI taxonomy): Eukaryota > Metazoa > Arthropoda > Collembola > Poduromorpha > Neanuridae > Pseudachorutes > Pseudachorutes palmiensis. The sequence continues at coordinate 197,269 of VNWY01000001.1, read as the reverse complement.
AGTTGGTGGCGTCAGCTGCAAAAGTCATTTTCCTTGCTTTCTCCTGGCCAAGAAGAGTTAAAAAATCGTGTACATGGATTAAAATAAATCGGATTGAATGGGATCATACACGGGTCTCTCTTCTAATGTGTACCATTGGCAAAAGCTGTCCCTTGTCGTCAAGCTGGATCAAAGGGCCCGCTGTCAGGGTGAAAGGGGTGATAAAATGGTCGCAACAAAAGAAAACCACACAACGGTGGATCATGATATCCAAACGACTTAGTACTGGACCAAAAGAGGAAGTAGGAGACTGTATCATTTACAGTTGACCAATTTCTTTGACACTTCTGGACACGCTCACGAAGTTCAGTGCTAGAAGTCTCTGCTTTAGAATTCTATATACGAAACTTATTAAATCCTCCACAACCTTTATATAGCTGCTGCTGCTCACTCCCGCATTTGGAAGCTTAAAGTCTGTGAAATGAATCAGCAATTTCCTTGCAAACAATCCCAAAGATTCGGGTGACTAAACTTGTTTGGTAAAGAAAGGGATAGCCAGAGAAAATGCATTTCAGAGGAGAGATTTCGGGAGACTTGTGAATAATCCTATTTATCAACCAAGTGACAGGGACAGTGGGTCCTATTTCAATAATGGCCGTAAGCTCCGTGTCAACAATTCACTGCTTCGGTCATACATCACCCGCAGGAGAAAGCAAGGATTTAACTCTTACTTTCTTCACCAGACAGGAGAAGCTGAACATAATTTTAGGAATTGGGCCTTTCCTGCTTAAATTAGACTATTACATATTTTCATGGAATCTTTTTTAAATAATTCCATTGTTCTCGTATTATTGCCAAGAGTCACATTATGACTGTGGCATTTTTATAATTTATGAGCATAACACCTGTGCCTCACCACGACAAGAACCATAAGACACTTAAGTACCACTGCCCTTTATTTTGCAATTTACTCTTCAGTACTCAAGGAGTCATACACTGCTATTGTTGAAGTCCTTTCATTATACACGAATTCTTGCCATTGTTGTATTTCATCCGTTCTCATAAACGTCGCTCCCTGACACTTGAGATCCTAGAAACTCACTATTTGGTGATAGAATTCAGGAAAATGACAAAAATAATTTCAGACACTCTTAAAATAAATTGGCGTAATTTGGAAAAGCATTAATGGAAGTATACTAGAGCGTTTCACGAGTCTGTTTTTATTATTATGCTAAAGCCTTAGCCTTCCTTTCAAGTCATTTCAATTTTGAAATGTTCTATAACTAATGATTTACCGTCACCTTTCACCTTGCTTCATTTTTCTCATTTGTTAAATCCTTCGGTGATGTCTCACATCACATCCTGGAACCGAAACACCAATGACTCGTCGAAATTTTAACAAACCAAATTCCTTTAAGTAGTGGACAACATGGCTTCAGCTTGATTAGGGGGAAGGTGGAAGTTTAAATAGGATTTTCATACGGTTGGATTGCATTTTTATATTTGAAAATTGAATTCCAAATGAGATGTAAATTTTTTCTTATGAAATAAGACAGAGTTCACCGCGGAGTAGATGAGGTTATCCGCTTTCTCTTATTTTATCAGGTCATCACCAATAATTTATTTCAGTAGACGTTCGACCCTTCATGTTTATGCAAAGAATCAATTATTGAAATCACTACATATAATCCTTCCTTTCATTTCCCTTTTGTGGAGATTGGGTGGTTTAAATGAGCTACATGAGCCTGTTATTTAATCCCTTTATTCTGATTATTTGATCCCACAGCTCACAGAAGAGTTAAACTGATGATTAATGTGATAAATTACAGAGGAAAAGTGATCCAAAGTACAGTTTTCAGTGACTTTCAATGAAAGAAACAACAACGGAAATATAATTGGGAAATTAGATGCCATTGATGTGAAATTGCGTCCTTTGATTTGCGACATGATCATGGTTCATACCTCATCTACTGGAGCCAAGTTTCTAATCATTGACGTCCCTAATAAATGAAGCTGCGGTGAAGATGATGACAAGATGAATGAAGTACATGGCTTATCACCATACTAGAAGGAACCCTTTCTTTCTGAATTTTCAGCTTCAATATGTCGCTGTCACCCGAGTCTCCTTTCCACCGTTGATACCATTGAACTATTTGTTTATATATTGAACTCTTTTGTATCCTAGTTTGCATATTCTTATCTAACACTGTTTCCGACGTTTCAACTGTCAAGACGACTTTGAATAAATCTTGATTTTTAAACAGTTAGGATTAGCAAGTGGCATTGTCAATTAAGCAATCAACGCTTGTGCTGACGACGTTATTATGGGGCTCTTGGGAGTCGGGGGTTCGGCAGAGATATCCATTTTCCTTTCCTTTACGAGAAAGACCACCAACGCAATTGTTTTGAATCACTTCCCTAATTGAATTAAACTGTTTAGCCGAGACGCGCCTTTTAATCTTAACAGCAAAGATGGAAAACAATCCTCAACTCGTCGTACAGATGGGGAGTCTATCCATCTCATATATGTAAATGTAACTCGGCTTTCTATTGAATTATCAGTTCTTGGATCCAAAGTCTCGGCTACCATAGTTAGGAAGATGCATTCGAAAGTTTGAGAAGTGCTGTCAGGTTTTCGATTATTGTCAGCCCTTGACACTTTTCGACTTGGATACTTTGTCACTCGGCCCAGGATAAAGTCAGCCAGCACCTTAGCTCATTATGTTGTCCCTGGTAAAGTCACTTCCAAAAAAGTTTTCTAAAGTTTGGCATCATTCGTCGCAAGTCCTTTGCCCAAAAACTTTTCTTATTCCGCTGAAGGGAAAGTAAAGCGGAGTCTTCCTTTCATTATTCAACGGCGTTCCCACGATTGGCGCCTTATCTCCTATAGACGAGGAAGTAAAAGAAAATCCCCTAAAACGATAAATGAAATAGGATGATCCCCAGTATATTTCTTTTAATAGAACTTTTTCTTCTTCTTGTGTGTTGGGCCCTTATACCCTCAACAATATGATCTTCACACTTATTTCTGTCATCGCTCAACAGGCAGCTTCATCCTCAAAATAAACTTTGACGCTCCTCGTAGTATATTTCCTTGGAGCATCTTCATTTCCTCCCTCACCCCTTAGGACCACTTCAACAGAAACTAAGCGCTGGTGATTGATTACTGACTGGATTCTAATTTCATTAGCCAAATGAGCTCACAGAGTGACACCCCGTTCTCATTTACCTAATCGCAATGGCATTTCTACAATGTATGACTCTAATGAACTTCAAAGCTTACTTTTTGCTTTTTGCAATATGAACTTTTTTGATTTTGGACAAAAGGTGTGTAACCTAGAGAAATGGATTTATACAATTATGAGATTAGAAATACTTTCACCATTGAACATCATGGCCGAGTGACTTTGTCTCCCTTGATGAGTTTGTCACTCAAATCCAATTTCGAGCTTCCTTGATATAGTTAGGGTAACAGTCGTGTAGTTTTTGGCTTTAAGTAGCTTTAGGTGGCAAGTCGAGATATTAAAGTGTGTATGGAGGGAATGATCTCCTAAGCTCTTCATTTCGCCAAACTTTCCCTTCATCCTCATTGCCCATCCGAGCCGCAGTCATGACCACGAAACCGCAACTTTCTCCTCTTGCAACGAGCATGAGAAACGGAGTGCCCCACGCCATGCAGTTCATCTCTTACGTCCTCCACAGACCTCAAACCCTCTTTATTTTATTGGAATTGCAAGTCAACGCAAATAATGAAAAGCAGAGTAATTAAATTATTTCGGATTAATCCCAATCACAAAACTTTAATGACATTCGTCAGGAGGAGGATGAGACATGCTCTACCGGTTCCTCTTCCTTGACTCTATACGCGTGTAAACTTATTACCAAAGAGAATATCACGTATTATGACTACCAATCAATAATTCGGGTGTGTAATTACATTTGAAACTACTTTCTTCGAGTTCTGGTCAAGCGGAATAATTCCTCCAGAATAAATTCCTCCACGGGAAGAGAGACAAATGGGAATGAGCTTCCTATATACGGTTTTGAAAATTGAATTCTTTATCATTTAAAAACAATGTGAGAATCATTCCTCGTGGGATTTGAAATTGGACTCGAGCATTTCTTTCCAATTTATACGCTCCTTCATTTTATGAATGCAGGAGGCAAGGGCTGTGTTTCAATGTTAGTGAATCCCAAGGGTGCATTAAGGGCATAGCTTCCTGAATCCAATTGATTACATTCTCTGACTCTTTCCTACGCTCAAGATGTTCCAATCCCAAATATTGTCCAGAGGGTGGTAAGAGCGTGTCCGGGTTGAAGTACAGAGTAGTTAGGACACACTTATAAATATGCAATGGATGGCCCTTTAGCGATTCCTTTTAACCCTTGTTCTTCTAAATACGATTCAGGACAGTCGACTATACGCAGTGAGAAGTAATTCAGTCTGAGTGACTGTCTAGAAACGCAGTTGTAAGAGTGAGAACAGAGTCAAGGCTCGTAAAACATTCTTTGGTCATCCTTTTTCTGCAAGTGACACCGCCGTAGCAGGACAAGCTGGTCTTTAATTCCCAAACCGCGTCCCACGTCCATCGGATTTTTTGGAAGCAAAGGCCATTATGGGACGCGCTAACTGTTTGTCCACCTACTAACCCATGGGACGATTATAAGTTCTTTTTCCATTAAGAAAGTGGTGGCGGTGGTGGCGATGGTACGTTGATTCCTGACTTTTCTTCCGTTTCGACATCTCTTTGCTCTCTGAGGAAATGACCAATTTGTCGCCAGCAGCAGCATTCCCTCCCCTACTACTAAAGCAACCAGACCCTAGTATCCCTAGTGCTCTTACGCGCGCCGTGTCGTTCCAGACGACATGGTTTCGGTGCCATACTTGCATGACAGGAGACCATCACGGATCAAGTGGGAGAAATGCATTACCAATTTCCAGGGTTGGTTGAGCCAGTGGATTGATATCATACCTTGAGAGCTTGCTGGGGTCAAAATGCGTCCCCGTCAAACACCCTGACTTTCCTCTTTTGTGCGGTAATAACCATCAACCTCAACCCCACAGGATTATTTGGTAATGCAATGAAGTTGCAAGGAGGCCGTAAAAGTCATAGTCCAAATTCAGTTTCTCTTTCGATAATAATAGGGTTCTGACAGTCAAAGGGCATGTTTCAGTTACGGAAAACAATGGGGGGAGGGTCATTTCTGGCATGGCAGGGAACACTAAGAGCTCCATGTCAGGGTGTCTAACGTCCCCAAACTTCCGCTTTCAGTACAATTTTTCCAACCAAACGCTATCCCCACAAACTTTACAAACTTTACATTTAATCTAGATTTATTTTTTAATGGAAGGGAAAAGGCGGCACACGGGATAAATAATCGAGACGTCGGAATATAAACAACCGATGCATCATCATCACTGCGGTATCAAGCATAATCCCATCACGACATCTCGCACCTACACACTTTTACACGCAATAACAATTACGAGAGAGCCACCTACGACTCCTCGCGCTGATGGGTTCACTTCCCTTGATTACTTGTGTTGTAATATCCAGCCTGACGTTTAAACAATGGGCGCAAAAGTGACACAACAGCAGTTACGAGTCAGCGGCGGATCACTTTGATCAAGGAATCAAGAGATGATCAAATCATTTGAACAAAAGTGGAGAAAGTGGAGAGAAATGCAGGAAGATAAACGGAGTCCGCTCACGAGTAACTTTCACTTTATGGGCGTAGTGGCGAAAACAACATTATCATTGTTCTACTGCTTCCTTTCTCAATTTAATTTGTTGGATAGTGGCTTTCTGACTTTCATTTGCGGAGTCACTGGAGAGGGATTGGGGAAAGAGATTTTTCCGGAAGAAGAGATAGGGATGCATTCTAAACAATGGGCTCCTCCGGGCAGCCCATTCTTTTCAGAAGTAGGGAAGAAAAAGGAGGAAATTATGCCGAAGACTTGAGAAAGTAGCTGAAGCTAATTAACTTTTTCTGTTGTTAGAATAGATATGAGGCTCTTGCTGGTGCATTCAAAGACGCTGGAAAGAAGGGGAAAGTGAAAACACAATTTGACTAATCAAAGGGAAAGAGAAAGTGGGAGAAAGGGAATATAATTTTCCCCAGAGCAGAGGGGGACTTGTACACTCCTTGGAAGCATTAGATAATTATCATTAAAGGGAAACCACTTCTGTTTTAATCTTATCTACTCGTGTCATAACCAAGATCAGCCACGGCACAAATGGATAAAACAAACAAGAAAAACTTTCAGACTTTAAAAACACCAAGCTGGATATAAATTCAACTGGCTCAAGTGGACTTTACCCATTTAACTTCAACAGCCTCTGTTCTTCTGCCATTGTCAACATGTCACACCGCTGTTGACAAAAATTCTGACTCATCATTAGCTTTCAAAAGAAGAAAACAAAGGGTCTTGTCAGACACAATGCGATGAGTAACGAAGTAGACGCGGACCTTTTTTCTTAAATCAAAATTGAGGTTTTGTAATAAACCAAAGTTGGCCCACCAGTTGAGTAATTACGAAGTCACTGCGGACTCGCTACATTTTTTTTGTTTTACTTCCTACTTACTCTGCCATTCCAAGACTATCAATCATGCCAAAGTCGTAAATTGCTCAGTGCTCAAGGGATATGATAAAAACCAGCCAATGAGAAGTACCCTCTATTTTTCTTTCCTCCTTTTATTTCTCAAGTGTATCCGAAGTCGGTTTTTTCGGTGTGGATCCCAGGGCACATCATCTCTCTGGAAAAACAGTCACGCGAACATTTCCCCTCCTTTCCATATTTCTCTCGTTTTTCTCGGAGAATGCTCAGGGAAGCCCAAAGCCCATGCATTTCAGTCAGAAATGAATGTAGAAGGTACCCTCTTGGAAAGTCTCTGGAGATACTTTCACTCTCCCTTTTAGTTGAGAAAGTTCCACACTAATTCGGATTTAACTTTCTTTGGTACTTGTAAAAGTATATTGGCACGGTACAAATCAAGGATGGATCTGTATTCATACCATCAACGAAAGATACTTTAAATGCATCCTCGAAATGACGCGTGTCCAATGGCCTTAGACCTTATGTTGGCTACAACGAATCTGGAAATACCAAATGGCCTAACATACCGGGAAATTACAAGGCTGTAATGTCGCCAACCTCCAGCAATCCTAGACGTTGAAAAAACGGAATCATTTTCCTTGATTGGGCCATAGGATAAAGGATATTGCGTGAAGGACTAATATGTGACGCTCGTCAAGCTCTCATGACTCTCTGAATCATTTAGTCTTCTAGATATTGTTAAGTTAATAATTTACACAACTGCATAAAAAGACTCTTGACACAAGACACAAGATGATCTCTGTGCTCCAGCCTCTGTAGATGAGGTCAGGAGATAAGTATGTACACTTATATGGTTTATTAGCTTTCAGTTCAAGTCAAATCCCAAGGTTCAAGGTCAGCCTGATCCCGTGAACCTTCAAACTTTAACACTCATTTGTTCTCAACACCCCATGATAAATGTAGCAGTAAAACTAAAACTTTACAAGTTTCCATCTAAATGTCATCCATTCTTACATATCTCTAAGACTTTTAATCGACAGCATGTAATAATCTCAAAAATACAACTTTAGCCATTAAGTATATTTTAAGAGTGTCGACGCTGCATATATCCTAACAAAGTCATAGTAAAGGCTGCTTCTGACAAGCTGCGACAGCAATCCATGGCTTTACAGCAAATGGCTTTACAAGCTTAGTTCGGCATAAAGCACTTTGTAAATGGCTTCATTGCAGTAAAGTTCTTCATTTTAAGTAAAATAATTTCAATAAAAATTCAACAGTAAAAAAAAAGCTGAGTGAAAAAGTTCTTGACCGCGGCGGTCAGGACTCAGGAGATTGTCGCCGTGTCTTGTTTTTTATTAATTCGTATACAAGCTTCAGCCAAAGGCAGATTTGAAATAATCTTTGCTAAATGCGACTCTTCCCTACACAATGTTTCTAACCAGTTATAAATTACGTACTTTGCTTAATTGACCGCAAATTGACCACAATTTTGAGGTCAACAGGGAGGTCATTGTCTTGTCCCTGCCATCTTTTGGAGGCATAGGAAAAACAAAGGCCTCAACAGGTGGGCATCCTTCCCTTGTTCCCTTCCTGTTGCGAAGTTTTTATTTTTGTTTACTCTTCCAACCCCCTTTCTTGTCCTAATTAATTACTTGATTAATCGAAGGTTGTTTGTTAATTAATGCAGGGGAGGAACCACTCCTGCATTTCATAATCATAGCTATAAACATACAACTCCACAAATCCCGCTGAGTCAGCAAAGGTCAAGCTGGGAGGTCAACAATATGTAAGTTTTCAAGTCTAAGCCTAAGCTGTCTAGCCATTTTAAAACATACTTTTAACAGGATACCCAAGTTCCGTTGGTTTTCGTGTACTTTAACTTGTGTCTAGTTAATGTCCAATATCCCAGTATGTTTACTTATGTCAACTTTCTTTTTGTCACGTTTCAGATTAGCAGTTGGGAAATCACTGTTTACTCTACATTAAGCAGTGCTCTAGCGAGAGCCATGTTGCTTGGAAGCACTAAAAAAAATAGTCCAGTCATAGTCAACGAATGCTGACCTTCCTGGCTCGCATGTGAGTTCCAATATTCTTACTATAATGGGCCGTTATTTCCAGTGAGGTTACGTATACACTAATTGTTGACAAAACTAGATCGCGAGTCGTGGACAACATATACCGGAAAAGAGAGTTATCTTTTGCGGAACTATATCCAGTCCAGTGTAGATAAAGTTTATTGGCTTATTATCACTTTATTAAGTTGTAAGGGCATAGGACTTCTAGTAAGGTCAATCTGAGTTCCTTTCCAGCACCGCTCGACGATAGCGTAAAGCCAAAAGCAACATTTTAGCAAAAATCACTGGCGCCAGTGGCACCATATCAGAGACCAGTTCCATTGAGATTCACGGAGGTCACGCTCTCAATCGGTTTTGAGATTCTTGAACTACTAAACGAAGGCTAACGGAGCAACTGCGATCCAATGTCTCTCTCCAGTGTTGGTCCAGTATTTTCCGGTCAGAGACAGATTGTGGATATCATTTATCGTGTATTTTTAACTCTCTGTCCGTGTCCTAAATAACTTGGTTCATTAAAAACTGTAGAAATATCCTTTTTTTGAAGAAATCGGATCAGAAATTAGGAAATCAATATGAGAGTTTCTAAGTTATTTCCTGTTTTCAAAGTTACGACGTATTTTTGTACTTTGCCTCCTCTGGAGTATTAATTTAGAATATTGACGTTCTATTTTTAGACTAATTTGCAGTATCGTAAAGTAATCCAACGGCATCAAAAAGAATTATTCCGATATGTCACAACGCAGAAATCGACCTTGGGTTGACCTCATGAGTTAATTACATGTTGAGGACGGTGTAGAGATTATTAAGTTATTATGTTGTTTATATTTTTTGACAAAATCTCATGTCTCATGTCAAATTAAATGTCAACAGGGTTTTCTCACAAATGGCGTCAATGAGGTTTGATATCAGCTCCAGAAGAATCCCTCAACGATTTTACAATCCAGTGTGACATTCTTCCATTGAATGAATTCGCGTAAACAATTCCGCGTATTCTTGTACCAAAAATTCCTCCATTCTTTGTTACGCAAAGGCTGTAGCCGGGGTATAGAGACTGGAGGCTAAAGATAAGAAGATCAAACAGAACAAAGGGGCAAAAGATACAGGGAAACAATGACAAACGACATGATGGACAAATACAGACAAAAGTCCTGCTGGACTCCAGTGACTGACGTCAAATCTCGATACTAATCCAAATGCAATGGGATAATAACTCAAATCTTTGTCTGTTGGAGACTTTAGATAAACTGGAAAAGTACTAGGCAATCCAGGGCTTCTCCAGATTGGTTGTTTATGTGTCAATTCGTAAGTACGTAGAGCAAATTGTTCTGACGTTGATTTTGCGTTGATTATTTTTAGCCGAGTAGTTTTCCGAAAAGCCTTTCAGCCTAGCAGGGAGAGCTTAGAAAGGAACATTAGGGCTGAATAAGCGTAGTAATTTTAGAAATTCCCTGAAAGCAGGAGCAGAGACTTAAGGGACGTTGTCTAAAACAGTTTGTGAAAGTTTTGTAACATGTTAGTAAGCTATTGTGAAAGTTTTATACGTATGGAACCCTTGTTGTATAGCTCAGGGTTTGGGGGTTGGAGAAAACTGTGATTAATTTTGTGATTAATTATAGTTTCACTGGAAATAAAGTGATTCACGACGTCAGAACAATTTGGAAAGTGAGAAATCAGCAATCATTTTTAAGTGCTGTTGGATTATTAGAAGTTGGCGTTGTTAGGAGTTCAGTTTTCCACACGGCTTGGAAAGTTTTAGTTTTAGAATCGTAAAATCCTGGTGAGGGGTTCATTGTTTACAGGTTAAAATATGACGTATAAAGTGAGAAATCCTTGGTTAATTGTATTGGGAAATAAGTATAATTTAAATTAAGTTTTAAGGATTGACCTCTTCAACAGGAGATAAAAGCATACGTTCTAAAGAGGAGCAGTTATATTAGAATTGAGAAAGATCCAGCTAAATCCAAATCCTGTCTGCCACTGTTGTCCAGTATCTCATTTAGTTTATAAGTTATCTTCTGTTTATATGAAATGTGCTGCTGGGTGTTTAAGTGACGATATGATACTTGGGGGTTCATGCACGACAGATCCAACCATTTATTATAATTCTTCATTCTAGGTCAGTCGTCAGTTGTCTTCAAAGCTTAGGAGTGCACGGATATCCAGGGCATCTCTTATAGTCAAGCCACTTCAAACTTTTGTGATATGATAGAAACTACGACTGGAACTAGTTGTTGGTGCTTTTAAATTACGGAAGAAGATGATAGACAGTAAACCTGGGAATCAGAAGGGGACAGGAACGGTCCATAATGGTCGCTGTCGACCAAGTAGCGCCGCCGCAAAGGGTCTCTGGCACGCCGTCCCGTTACAAGATGAACTAGCTCAAACACGCAAAAAGTACAAGGACTATCCTGGACATATTCCGTTGGCAATTGAATTCCTTCGGTTTAATCGTTATGGACTTCAACTTAGAAGACTTTACTCGGAAACGCTTAGAGCTCTAGACGATATTTCGGCCACTGGGGTCATTCCACAGGGTATGTTCACCTATAAGCCATTGCCCGTTCCGTTGTCTTCATGTAGCATTCTATATTATATCGAAATTACTTGATGTACGTGTTACAGATTCCCTCAGAAACCTGGAATGGAAAGTGAAGGAAGTCAATAGGCAAAAGTGTGCCGTAGGCCGGCCTCCCTGTGTCATAATTCTTGGACAAAATTGTCGGGCCAAAGCAATCCTTGTAAATGAATTGTTCGGAGAATCTCATCTGCCTGTTGTGGATTCCAGGGAGTCGTTGTCCTGGAGGATGATTAGATTCAAATATAGCCGAAAACGAGAGGTAAGCGTGGATTTCAATTTAGAATTATTTGTAAAAACTTGTTAGTTGTTAGTCATTAGTTTAAATGAATTTCAGGTGTTACTTACGCTGGGTACAAGTTACGAGTTAATTGAACACTATCCTGGAACTTCATTTAGGCTACCCGGCCCATCCTTGCGGAATGTAGATCTAACTGTTCCAGAATGTGAAATCAATGTAAGACAAACGAAGAATTTTTCATTTTATTAACTTATGATGACTATTTACTTTTCTAATTATATAATTAGGGGCCGGTTGATGACTGCGCTGTGGTTGAGCATCACCTGAACCACCCTTTACTCCGTGACAATGCTCAACTCGTCATTCCTCCAACGGGGAATCGTGAGAATTTTGCTCAGATTGTGAGAGGACTATTGGAAGTGACAACTCCGGTAGTCATGTATGGAATTTCATCTGACGCTCTCTCCAATGATGTAAGGATTCTAGAAACTGAAAGTTGTCTGAATATTTTACTAGCAAATACGTTTTATTGCAGGATGTTTACCAGCTCCAAACTGTTCGCTCAATATTGCCAACCTTACCGATATTTTTTGTCAATATGCCTTCATGTGAGGACTCATCTGGACTGACTGAAGTTGATCGGAATGAGATCATGAATCATGGACTGCTCAACTTTACTGCTGAGCATGACCTACAGGAAACTAACCTCAGTCATTCCCCAAGCCCTGCAACGCCTGATTCCTGTGAATCAGATACCGAGTCTAGACGTCGCACTAATTGTGCACTTGTGGAGCAACTTGTCTCACTTGGTACGTATTTTACCCTTCCCTGAAGTTATTTTTACAATGCAGAATTTATAATTGAAGGTTTGCTTTGGGAAACTGGAGAGGAAGAAGACAAACAAAAAGCTGTACTCCGTGGAGCCAAGTTTTTGAACGAGTCAATTGTCCAGTCATTTCAAGTACGAAGCGAATACATTCGGTGCCTTGACTTGCTCGGTTCCATTACCGATTTCGTCAGAACCTATTTACACTCACAGTTGCTGTCGGCAGCGAATCATCTCTATCGAGTAAGTGTGCTCTAAATTATCTATTAATTAATTTAAAATGTCATATTGTATGACTCCAGGTACATAGCAGTTGTTTGCAAATGTTCATCTTATCAGCCTTTGAAATGGCTCGTGAGATGCAGATTACCCCAAAACGATTGGAATATGCAAGAATGAAGGAGACAGAACTTCTTCAATCGCTGATGGGAATCGCTGAGAAGAAACAAGACGAAATGTGCCTGCTCATCCAAGAAACTATCAGTGAGAGACGGGAGGATATTTTACAGAAGGCAGAAGGTCATCAGTTCAGAGGTTAAAATTACAATCCCTTTGTAGATGTCATTTTATGAATTAATTATTTCACTTTAATTTATTGAATTAATTATTTGTGTCAATGAATTCTATATTATTTCAGGGTCATGATTTAATTTATGCTGTGTAATTTTAGATTCCTTTGTGACAAACTGGGATGGACCACTCTCAGGGAAACTGGTGACGCAGTGCATTGGGGAAATTCGAGAACTTGTTGTTCTTGATCTTAACAATATCATTGCTCAAAAACTCATCAGCTCAGTGTACTGCCTCCATGACACTTTTCTTGGGACTCTGGAGCGATGCATTAGTAGCCTTGAGAAAAACTTGCAAGATCACGAGGACGGGGGTCCACTTGCGAGTGCTGCACTGAAGCAAATCCTAGCAGCAGCTTACCAAGTTGAAGTTCCAAATCACCACTCGTCTTCACTTCTGCGGGGTTTATATGACAAAATGAAACAGATGGTGCATGCCTTGCCATGGTCATCTGTCCCTTCTGTGAATGCCACGTGGAGACGGCAAGTGGCATCCGATATGCTCAATTCATTATGCCAATCCAAACTTGCGAGAGCAGTTTGCTTCCAATTGAAGGAAAGACTGAAAACTTCACATGACGCTTTCTCATCAGCACTTCGGAATCTAGAGCTTCATCACAGTGAAAGATTAGAGCGGACTAATGAACAGGGTTATCGACTACGGAAAATCCATGCTCCAAGACTAGCTCGTTTAGCCCTTGAAACAAGCTCAATAACAGATTGCCTACTCTATGGTAAAACTCGTTTCACTTTGCCCCATTGTGATCATATGATTCTGAGTGACTAAAAACAAAAAACGGTAATTCTAACAATCGTTTTTATTTATACAGGAATGCCAAACTGCGGAAAAGAAATTGGAAGAGGTCAATACGGAGTTGTCTTTTCCTGTGAGGGTTGGGCAGGGTGTTCACCATGTGCGATTAAATCTGTAGTACCCGTAGATGACAAACACTGGAACGATTTGGCTATGGAGTTTCACTACATGCGGTAAATTCAGTACATAATGAGCTTTAGGTATGAATAGTTAACAATTTGGTACTAAACACAGGAGTATTCCAGAGCATGATAGAATTGTTCGTGTCATTGGCTCCGTAATCGATCACAGCTACGCTGGTGGGACCATTCCAGCTGTACTGATTGTGATGGATCGACTTTCAGGGGATTTGTATTGTGCCTTGAAGTTAGGACTGCCCTGGTTAGCAAGACTTCAGATCTCCTTAGACGTAGTTTCTGGTATTCGTTACCTCCATTCTCAAGGACTCGTCCACAGAGACATCAAACTCAAAAACATTCTGGTAAGATTCTGGCTTCCCATGTCTTGGGGTACTTTGATACTAAATTCATTTGTTCATTTATAGTTGGACCAAAACAATCGAGCTAAATTGACTGATCTGGGATTCTGCAAGCCGGAAGCCATGATGTCAGGAAGCATTGTCGGAACTCCGATTCACATGGCTCCTGAACTATTTTCTGGGCAGTACGATAACAGTGTGGATGTCTACGCATTTGGGATTCTCTTCTGGTACCTTTGTGCTGGGAAAGTAAAACTACCTCAGAACTTTGAGCAGTGTCAAGACAAGGAACGGCTGTGGCACTGTGTAAAGAAAGGTATTGTACAACCTTCCAACGCAATTGTTCAGAATCATTTGATATTTAAAACTATTCTTGGAATTGTCACAGGAGCCCGACCTGAGCGACTCTCTTATTTTGACGAAGACTGTTGGAGGTTAATGGAATCCTGCTGGGCAGCAGATCCAAGTCTCCGACCCCTCCTGGGTCTAGTTGAACCAATGCTGGATAATATCAGATCCCGTTATGACAATATAAATAAGGAATACAAATACACTCTAGCCGTTGGAAGTCCAGACGGTGAGCTGTTTTAGACTTACTCTCAGATGACTTCTCGAATCCCTTTTAAAAAGGCTAAATTCATGATTTCTCAACAGAAAACACTTCTGTGGATATTGTAAGCTCAAACTCGACTGGACCTCGCTACGTAAATAACAAATGTCCGCGTCCATTCACACGTCCGATTGCGAGCTCAGGGTCCACAACAAGCACATCGTGAAGATTATATATTTGTAACTTCCGGAGTTATTCACAGAGCGTGAGTGTCACACTCCTCTTCTATTTTTTATAGAAATTATACATTGTACATGGAACATTGTACCTTACAATTAGAGTCGTCCCACATCCATGCTGTCATATTTTATTCAAAATTAAGAGTTTGTGCAAATATTTTTGTAACTCAATTTATTCAATTCCGTAATTAAGTTAGATCAGGTTATTTTAAATGTCGACAATCGTGGCCAAACACGCTTCATTCACACACAAAATACAATAAATGTTCAAAGAATATTAGAATCATTTTCCAGCTTTAGGAGCTGTTTTACTCCATTACCAATTTATAAAGGAATTTTGGGATAAGGAACAGTTCAGGGAGCGTAGCATCCGCGAAAGGGCAACCTAATACGTTCACGTTGTCAGGAGGCAAGACAAACAGCCAAATGCGTGGATGATGAGAGGGGGGAATGGAGTTTAACGCTCGACATCGAAAGAAATAAACAGGAAAACGATGCAAACAAATGCTTCCAAATAGGGTTTCTGTTTGTCAATTCACTTTACGGCTACCCTGTTTCCGGCGTCTCGTTCTAAATGTTAATCTGAGAAAGGAGCGGATGCTTACTTTATAAGAAGGGTTTGAGCGTCTGTCTGTTCAGACGTACGTGTACAGTACGTGCGATAATTCTCGAACGTTAATTGGTTCCTGAGATCTCAGGTCAACTTGAGACACTGTAGATCGCCTCCTTCAGGGTCAAAGGTCAAGATCAGGTTTTGGATTTCTCTTCAAACGAACCGGGAAATCACATATACAAAGGTTACTCCTTTCATACAAAGGTTACTCCTTTCATCGAGGTCTTTCTTGTATATATTTTGACCTGTGACCTGCCAACCACCCCGTGGGGAAACTCAAAGTTATGAATCACAATAACTCTTTATAAGTGTTCACCTTTTCCTGGTGCTGTTTTCGACTATACAAATGCACATGACCCGGTGACCTCTGGGTCACCCATTTTTTCACCCCAGAATTTTCCAACTTTTTGCAGTTCTGAAAGTTCTCTATACGGAAATTATGCGTTGACCCGAAAGGAAGGTTGGTTTTTTTGGCAATCCGCAATCCGTCCTATGTTTCGAACATGATTTGAGCATCGGCACGAGCATAATCTGTTTTTCAGCGTTTGACGTTTGCAGCATTGTGTGTAATTTTAGGCGCATCCGATACTTGGTTACACCCGTTTGAAACTGAGTTTATTTAATTCCGAATCCAATTAGCATTCACCAAAACTTATACAATTGGAATTAATTGTGTAAAGTTTAACCAAATAACTTGGTTATTGGAAAACGATTGGAACTACCCTGTGTAAAATCTAAAAAGTTACGAAAAACCATGAGGCATTAGTGAAACCATTGAGGCCCTTAACTTTATAATGAAGGGCCTCAGCAGTGATCCTACGCCTCATGGTTTCTTGTAACTTGTTAGATTTTACACTAGGTATGTAGCAACAATTAATATTTTTTTAAGGTTTTCGAATTTGGGGACGGATTGGATGGCATTAGTAAATGCTATAAACTCCTCAGCACACCAACATAATCCCAATCTAAAACTACACGTAAACACCACAGAAAACAGTGTATACAGTTTCATCTTTGAATTTAGTGAAACAGAAGTAGTTCTGTTGGATAAATTGAAAGATTCCTGGGGTGTAGGAAAATATACTAAAGGGAATCTTAGTGGGGAGGGGGTAAAATGGCCCAACAACGCGAACGTATTGTTGGATGCCCCCAGCTCCTAGTCATAGTCTATCAACATAGAAACTAATTACTGACTCAAAGGCAACGTCATCGGAACCGGGTTTTGCAGATACGACATCACCACAGCTGAAATCGAGAGCCTATTGAAATTCAAAAGAATAATGTCAACTAACTAGTCAAATATCAGCAACAAGTTAACTGTCAATTAACTTACATGAAACTGCTGAAGATTTGTTTAGCATCGTCTTGTAGCCTAGAAGAGGCGAATCCAATACAGGAGCAGTAGATAGCTACCCAAGCGCACCACTTCATCTGTCCACAGAAAAACAGTGTTTGTAATAAGCAAAGTAAAGAGCAATAAGCTATACATTTCCATCTTACCCTCATCATTAAACCAAACATACTGAAAAGCATGCCAATCACACTCATGTAATCAGACGTAAAATCCTCAAAGATGATCGGCGGATTCCGAAACCTGTAAAACCATTAAAGAAACACTGAACTAATAGCAAGAATAAAATATGCTAAAAGCTGTGCTAAAAGCTTATTCCACAATATTATTTAGGTTGTGATCGTTTATTTAGCTCACCGGCGAACCTTGTCGGCCCTTCGTGGATCAGGTTTTTGAAACGGCTGCATTATTATTTGCTACTCGTGACACAGCAGTGTACTCCGCTGGATGTACGGAATGATGAACGAACTGAAATTAAAATGCAACCAAATGTAAATATAACTGTGAGGTCAAAGCTCAAAGGGTACGCCAGGGCAAGAGACTTTGACATAGAAGCTCAGAATATTGGATGATAATGGTGACCTAACCGGGTTAACGTTGTGCATGACCTTACATTGGATACTTACCTAGTCCAAGGCAAGCTGAAAAATGGGGTCAATGGGTGACCTTTTATAGAGAGCCACAAAATGTGCAACCACCAGCTGATGAGGTAAGGATTTCGGTCTCACTAAAACTCGGAAGTGCACACCTTGCACCGCCTCTGAATTTTTGGACACAAATGGTTCCCCGGCACTGCTGCTACCTAATTAGCATAGGATGGTCAGTTGACCTTGCTGATTCCAGAGGTCGGTCAGGCAACTCACAGCGGCCTCATTTTCATCGCGCAGCCTGAGGAATATAGCTTTTCTCATGTGCAAGTGAACATAAAACTTTTCCCAACCTAACAATTGCAGATAAAGAGTTTTTCCAATGGAGTCGCTAGGTGGACTACAATTCAGAGGTCAAGTGCATTTCAGGCTACTGCCTTAAATGATGGTATGTTACCTGCCCCGAGCACACCAGAGGCCGTAGTATTTGCAAAAAGTGGAAAGGAGTGCACAGGGTTTACTTGACCTTGTGACCTGAGATGAGGGAGGAAGGTCAACTATGGTGATTAGTGGGCCTGGGGACCTTTTTTAGAGACAAAATGCATAGGGGATACCCGGATGCACTTGATCCTTTGAACTCAATGGAGATCAACTTTATACTGATTGTGGTATCTGGAGTTTTAGAGCCAAAAACTCAGATGGTTTCAGGGTATATACTTTACCCCTTGACCTCAGGGAGGTCAACTTACCACACTAAGCTGATTATTAATGTGTCTGGGGAAATAGAGTCAAAAATTCAAGTTGAATGCAGGCTGTGTTTTAGTGAGGCCGCTTGCTCCAGTCCGCCAAAGACGAGTTTGGAATGAATGGGAATTCCAATTAATTGACAGAAAAGAAAGTGACACGACAGCGTTTATTAGAGACCAGATGGATTTCCTGGTGTAGTAAAAAATCCCTTCCAATTATTATACAATTAGCCAACTCTTCAGAGTTCAACAATGCGTAGAGCTCACTCCGGTAAAAGCAATTATATATTAAATTAATTATTAAGTATTAACTGTGTATTCCATTTATTCATAGCTTACCCTACCCCTGGTCCGATTTACCAGAAGAATGGAACAGACTCCTTACTCGAATCGGAGAGTGACCGGATGGCTGATGAGCTCAAAGGGAAAATATCATCACTGAAATCGGTACAATTAATCCAGCCTGCATTTGGTCATAAAGTACTTGATTACTCATCGTGACATTGCAGTTGTCCATTGACATTGGTGGAGAGGTTCGTGACCAAAATAAATACCTGGCTGGAATGGTAAATCGTAAATGGATATCAAACGCTAGGAAGGACCTAATGGTGTGCTAAGCATTTCCCTTTTCTTGTCAGGACGATGACCTTGACAGTGCTGGAGGATTCCTTGGAAATGCTCTAATTCGTGTCAAGCGCCTAAGCCGTGGAAGTCAAAACTATGTCACTCTATACCTCGTCCTTTTCGCACTATTCGTCTTTTTCATTATCTGGATAATTGTAAAATTTTGACATCGACGCACCGCTAAATTCGTTTGCCAAAGTTTTCCATTAAAATTTATTTCCGAATTTGATATTGATATATTGGATTGGAAGAGTTATTTTCATTATACTTCGGCAATGGATCCTTCGTGAGGTTTCGTGGAGCCGAAGAGCGAAGCAAACAACTCCTTGACAGCGTGGTCTGTCATTGGACTCTCGTCCGAACGTGCCATCAAATTCACCAATTTGGGATAGATTTCGTATCTAATTTTCCGTGCTTTGGACGCTTTTGTGTCCACCTTCCGCTTAGTCTTGCTCCGTAGTTTCTGTAGCTCCAGCCAGTGGCGACTAAGTTGGATGGGGTCTGTAACGTTAGTCGTCTTCCGCTCAATCAGCTCACGAAGTATTTGATGGTAGAAGTCGTCGTCGTCAAATATTTCAGGGTCAAAGTTCTGTTCTTCCGATGCTGGAAGGGTTTTCTGTTCTCCGATTATGTCATACTGTGTCCGTTTCAACTGGGTTCTTCGTATTAGCCGTTCTTTGTCGCCCAATATTTGTTCAATTTGTTTCAATGTTGACGACGCAGAAACGCTTTTCTTGTTTAGCTTCCCTGATGCAACTTGTGTCCTATCGTTCCACTTCTGAATGACCTGGTTACGATAAGGAATGAAGCACTCGTGTCTCTTCTTCAGCTCAACTTCATATTCATCAGTTTTAAAAAAGGGACGCTTTCGAGATGAAGTTTTAGGAGCTTCTGTCTTCACAGGATCATCCTCTTCATCCATATCGCTGTCATCATTTTCCTCAGCGTCACCCTCATGCAACTCATCTCCTAGTTCTTTGCCATCTTCCTCATCCTCAGAACTTGTAATCTCTTCATCATCAGCGACTCCCTGTTTCCCATTTTCAGAACCAGTGAGTAATGCCTTTGTTTCATTGTTGCCGGCCAAAAGCTCGTCCTGAATTAACCACAGTTGGAATTAGTCTATCCACATAAATGTCTCTCAAAATTAAATCACCTTCAAAGCAAGGAGGGTATCCAAAACTGTAGCAATGTTTTGCTCAACAGCCTGAACTGTTGGGGGATTTTCGGTATGTTCATATACTGCTGAAGAGTAAGACGACCAGTACTCCTTGTCCTGGGGAAGTTTATTAGACTCGACAAGAATTTTCTGGATTCGTATCCGTATTTCCAAAAGCACATCCCAAATACCTGCACAAAAGTAAAACAACGTAAGTTACAAAGTTAAAATAACCATTACTAAATGCTTACGGAGTTGATGTTGTACAGCTTTGCCTTTCTCATTTTCAGATTCCTTGTCTTTAGCCATTCCTGATTGACAGCTACAGATTAAATTAATAAAACAGCACATAAAGTATAGCTCCATGGGTTATGGAGTACCAAGTAAGTGAGCTCACCAACAGGATGACCTGTTTTGACCTTGGATGAAGCAATTAACGACGGATCAACAACAGGTCAAAAGGTCAACGCAAACTCACACAATTGAACTGGCAAGTATCCGACGATCCAAATGTTGAAAATCTGTGCATGCTTGCAGGACTGAATTCCGCCATCAAACCAAGGGGAAAATCTCACTCCCCCCAGAGAACTATTCTTGAGAGCATTCAGCCATCAGAAGTGAATCAGCAACCTGGTTCATGTCACACTGAATGAGTGAACTCTGATGTGACCTCAGATTGTCCACTAAAATACTAAATACTTTCGCAAAATACTAATTGAATGATTGAAATCTAAATTTGTGTAAAATGACAAAGTTCAGGGATTCGAAGGAATGATACGAAAATGTAATGTAAATTGGTCTGATGCATGATGAAAATAATTTCAATGCAATAGTAATCAGTAATTCCATTAAAATCATTTGGGGTCATATAAACACAACATTTTTGATTTTAAAGACTGCAAAAACGGGTACGTTTCATTCGTGTTTTGGAATAGTTAACGAATTCGTAGACAACTCGTTTACCATTATAATAATTAATCAATGTGTTACAAAAAATAGAAAATCCCAGATGTTCCCCTGAAATTATTTCCATAGGAAATTACCTAGTTTAGTAATAATTTCTTTGGCAAAGGTTGTAAAATGTAATAATTAATTTTATTATAATAATTTTGTTGTAATTCTGAGTTTCGTTAAGGGTACAGGTAACCGCAGCTGGTTGAATGGACCCTTGGCCCTTTATTTGGCGCCCCCGCCATACCAGTATAGTTTACCAACTAAAACTCTTTTTCACCTCTAATCTAACCTCTGACCGTGTGTGCAACAAAAGAAAGGACCAAATTAATATTGTAATTCGGAAGCCAGATATAGACACAGTGGCTGGTGCAAGGTAATAGAAAGCTAAGTAATGACTATTACTATAATCATATTCAACCTTTGTTAATTTCAGTTCTAAATGGAACCTAAGCCCTCCTTGGAACCCAAAATCTCCCGTCCTTTAGCTGGAATCTTGCGGAATAAGAATAAAGGTGTCCTTGTTCGACAGTTGTCTGCTCGACCTCATCTTCAATTGAAATTCGACGTGAATGGGAATGGAGAAGCAGGTGATGCGACAGAACAAACCAAGGCCTCTAGCACTACCACAGTGTCCAGCCCTACAACCGGAGAAGTATCCGCTGCAAAGGAAAACGATCTGAATGGAAACGAAGACCCTGTAGTGGTCCACGAAAAGGCTATTCAAGGAAGCTGTGATGCTGCAAGCACTGATGGAAATGTGAAAGATAAGGCCGATGAACCAGAGGACTTTGAAGGTATTCAATCCTGTTATTGGAAATCAACTGTGGCACTGGATATCATGAAGGACGTTAAACTTATTGCTGCTGAGGTAAAATTGTTAGGGTTTTGGGATATCAGCGTCTTGGTTGTGCACTATAATAGAACTAATAAGTTGCAGGGTTGCACGAGTATTGGAATGGGACATATTGCCGACTTGTACTTATCCAGTTGCTTTGCCACGGAAGTTGGAAGGATGGATAGGAAAATCATAACCATGTACGAGAGTATTCAGAGAAGCGAGGCGTTGATTAAGAATCTGGAAGTATTAACACCCCAACTGGATTCTGCGGAGCTTGATCTGGAACAGGCACTTTACACAACACTTTTAGAAAGAACAGGCAAAATCCTGGTTTCCTCTAGTGATGATGGACCGTCATCATTACAAGACGTTTCTCCGAGTGACGGTGTTGAAGACTTGGACCCCAATCAATCTTGTGTATCAAACCAATCCAGTGTATCATTGAACGATTCGATGGAAGAAGATTCTGAAGCTTTCGATAGGGCTGTGGATACTGTATTCTCCAAGATGCATCTTTTGTCATGCGATCTATTTCCCAGTGGAGACCATTCAGTCACTAACAACACTGAGACACATGAGAGTGGAATAGATACCGATACGACGTTGCAAGACAGTCCGACGGAAGATTTCGAAATGGATTCTGAAATGCTTTTTCGATTTCTCCATGAGTATCGCTTGCTTAAAGTAAATTACAACGAACTAAAAAGGTATGAACAAAAATTCAAAAGAAATATCAACACGCTGAAATGAAAACCTAACCTAATCTCCTTTCGATTACAATTCCAGATCTGTAACAAAGGCGAATGAATTTAATGCTAGGGCTCGACGTGTAGCTTCGACTGCGATATCCGCAGTGAGATTCCGAAAAAATAATCCAAAGAAGAACAACGCTTAAACTTCGCTTTTCCTTTTCGGCCACTTTTTTAATAATCATTTTTTAGAATGGTTTTCAATGCATTGCATAAACTTAAGGCTACAGAAATAAAAAAAAATCGCTATAAATTGTGAATTACTTTCCCTTCCGACCTTTGCCACCTCCAGAACTGGCATCGGCATTTGCTCTTAGAATTGCTCCTGGATTCGGATATGGCCTAGACTGGAACAACACGCCACAAACTGTTGTGTCAACTCCGGTTTTCCCATCCCCTGGTTTCTCCAACCCGGCACTCCAATCTCCCCTGTAAAACAACGCAGTTAAAACACGCTTTTCTCACCGATGAAGAGTGACTTACCTTGGCACGTCAGAGTAAGAAGATGGATCCATAGGATCCAGATCATCTACTCTGCCTTGTTTTCTTCTTGGATTCTTCTCATCCCTTCGTTTTCTATCAAACTCCCGACGTCCCGACGTGTTATCAGGCTTTGGAATAGATGTAGGATCTTCTCCGCTTTCGAGGAGCTTAGCCCGAAGTTCTGCAGCAGGACGGGTGACAACTGATTTGGGATGAGTGGGCGGAAGCCATGCTACATCATCTGTCTCCACCTTCCAATAGTAATATCTTGCACTGTAAAATAAACACGTCATGATTGGTTCGAATTCAGTAGTGTAAGAATAAAGGGAAATCACCATCCCGGGTCGTAGACTTCGTGCCATCCCGAGGGTAAAATGTACTTTCGAAGCATTCGTTGACGGCGCCTGTTGATTTTAGCGTCAGGAGTGAATCGTCCCCTTCCCCACCGCGTGACACAATATTGCTGACAGTTGTGATAGATGTTGGATTTATTCGGGCACCCCATATGGCCGTGAGCGAGAAACTTTGATATCAGCTTTGATGAAGCCAAGATCTTTGGCTTTGATGCTGGGGCTGGTGTTGTAATTTCCGGTTCATCGTCATAATCTTCAGCTATTATTTCCTCCTCGTAGCCTAGAACATGGACAAGATTCATTAATTAGTGACATGAATCATGAAGCCATGATTTATTGGGTATAATTACCGGGAGGAAATGTAGGGGTTGCAATTAGCGGTGTATCTCCTGAGATTGAACGCTTATGCTTCTTCTGGAGAAGTCCTCGCTGGGCTAGTTTTGCAGCAAGCGCAGGGGGCAGAGGCATGATGGCGTCGTAACTAAATGAATTATAATTGTTTAATTACGATTAAAAATCTAATCAACGAAACAGCAGCAGCTTGAATTTAATGCCTTTGCCTTTTTTGTTTTTTTTCGTGAAAAAGTTCCGCAGAAAAACCGAACAGAGGACACCGTTGGGCAAAAATCGGTTGTGATTTTTCTGTCCAAAATTCGTGTTTTTTAGAATTTAGAATTCTAGAAACGAAAAATAATTTTTCCAGTGTAGCTAGCTTCCTTGAAAAGAAACCTCTTCAGTTTACTAATAAACGAATTATAAACTGGGAGGAGGAGGATTTTAATTTAGGAGTAAATTAACTTGTTATTATTGGCTTCAACCCTGCACATGGCAAACTGCAGTTTACTGCAAGCTGCTCAGATTTGGAGAAGTCATTGTCAATTTCTCGTTCAAATGGATTTGGACACGAGTAAGTTCCGAAAGATACGTGGACATGAGGAGATCCTAAAAGTGTCAAAGAATAATTACAAAATATTCCACTATAAGTGATGAACTGTGATGGGCGTTCATCACTAACCTTGATGGTGGAATTCATCATCCCTTCCATATCAGATGATGACATTTTCGGCACAGCTTGTACAAGTTTAAGAAGACTTCGTCCAACGGTGTTGTCCGGCGTGACTTCATCTTTAATAACTTTGTCCACGTAGTCAAGCACAGTGGTCAACATCTGCTCTAGGTCAACCGTGCTTTCCACAACCTGTGGCAGCTCGCCGAGTGGCTCCACTGTTCCTTTAATGCTTCGGGCACGAAGAAGTGTTTTCACTGTAGTAAAAAAGGGAAGTTAATAAAAGTTAATAAGCCTTTGTGACTGGATGTGTTTGAAAATTACTTGCAACAGCTTCTGGTGGATACTGTGTGATTTCCACAGGGACAGGACTGAACATTGCTCCCTGTGATCCTTCTGGAACACCGATATCCACCCTATAAAATACAGAATCATTTCAGTAACCATTTTGGATTGTACTTTAGTCCTTATCCTCTTACTGAACAAATGCTTTGATATTCATCTTTCCGTTTTTCATCGTGGTGTCAACTAGAAGCTGAATTGGATTGGAGCATTGCCGAGCGTAGTAGTCATTGATTGGTACAGCAATACTAGATACTTCGAATCCAGTGATCCACCAGCCCACAATGAATTCAGTAGGATGCACTTGCTTGTTCAGTTTGTACATGACATCAGCCAAATGCATCTCAATGCAGACCTAAATGCAAAACGAGGATGAAAAAATGGTTGTGATCACTGGTCATTGTTTAGTTAGTACCGTCCCATCTGCTACCGTCCCGTCTGCTGCCAAAATGCTATGTGGCACCACAAAACAGTTGGTTACTTCGACCGAATTCTTGTCCCCAGTGCCTGAACGTGAAATTATAAAATCATTTCCTCATCATTTATGACACCTCAGACCAGATCCTTACCAAGAAGTGTTCCCAGAATTGCTGTCCTGTCCATACTCCTTCGTTCGTAGGAGTTGACAATTTGGAAGAGGACCGTTGGATGTACTTTGACAACTAAGGCCATTTTGAGTGCAACCTAAGTAAGACAATATCGGTTCCGATTAGAATTATGGCCTGACTCATGACCTTAAGTCACGTTACCAGTAGTGACTCTGTAGACTGATTGATGACACAAGTGACCACACCGCTTAGCACCAGCAGCAAAACAGAAGGATTTCTGCAGTATTCTGAAATATCTGTAGAAATTAAGGTCTGAATTTCCCAAAGCCGCTCCACGACTCGCTCGAATTTCTGCGCCAAAGGTGATTAATTTCGCCCACTTGCCAGAGGAGATGGAGCGGGTTTCTAATAAAAAGAATCAATAACTCCCCTTAATGCGCTCATATCAAAATGTACCTCAATTCCCTCTCAAGTAGGATGCTAATTAGCTCTTCTTCTACAATTATAACTTAATTTTGACCTTTGACCTAGCGGATGTTTTATGGAAAAAACGCAGCAATTCTGAGGCCGAAGTTGGCCTTAAAACAATTCAAAAGGAGAAGAGCGGGAAAATAAAAATTGTGCGGCAATAAATCAGTCCTCGTGCCCACAAAAAATTAAGTGAATTTTTGTGCAATTTCTCTGTTGGTAATTTGACTGATTTTAGTTGCTAAGCTAGAGTAATTTAGGCTTAAAGTGACTTGACATGACCCAAGAATGAAGACTGGAAGGTTCGCCGTGTCGTATTTGAGCTGGGTTTGATCTCAAGATTAATAAGTGCACTTGTACACTGACGGCTTAAGAGGTAAGGTTTGATTAGGTGTTAATGTCTTTAATCTGTGACTAATTTAGAATTTGTTAAAAGGTGATTTGATTAAAGTAATATCAAGATGTTTGATGACTACGGGATCGGCTATTCAGACCCATTTGAAGACGGGGATTGGACAGATAGCCAAGAAGACTTGGAAGAATTGGTCGACTACGAGGACGAGTTTAGCCTGGATGGAGAATCACTGTCCATGACAACTTTAACATCGTTCATTGAATTTTGTGTCACGCCGGTACTTGGCCAGGCACTGTACCGGTTGCTACCACTATTTGCTGCTTCCTTCGCCCTTGGCGAATTCTATCAACATGGTGGTAAGGCTATTTAGTACTCAAATGCAGATTGAGGAATTCATTGTTCCTAAAAAATTAACATTCTGTTATATTTACAGGGCTCAATGCACTCAAAGGAAGAGTTGGAAACGTTTTATCTGTTGTGTTGGGTTCCATGGTGGTTGCTAGCTTGGTTGATACGTACGAAGCCATTGGAGTATTGTTGTTTATGCTTGCAACATATCCGGGCCTGCTACTAGTGGTCAAATACCGTTCTTATCAGTCTTATTGGTGTTTCATTGCAACAGGACTGTTCTACCTCATTTTTCGGTAAGGGTTTAATCGAATTTTTAAGTTAGCATAAGGCAAATAATAATTTTGTGTCTATTGTAGGGAACATAACCCACTGATTGAGTCACAAAATTGGGTACAAGTCAGAGGAATAGTGATGATCGTGGAAATGAAGGCCGTATCTGTAGCGTTCGAAACATGTTACAATCGAAAACAGCTTCCATCTCCAATGAAGTATTTTGGATACGTTCTATTCCCTGCTACAATCGCGTTCGGTCCGTGGATCAGCTTTGACAATCACATGTACTTGCTGAAATCTTTCTCCTCCTCCGGGAATTCTTCGGAAACGGTAATTTCGTTTTTTGCGTATTATTTAGCTGTCCAACAAGTGGCGTCAATAATTCTGTTTCCACTTTTTTTCGAATCCAGGTCGACTCAAAAATCCTCTTTTGTTCAATTACTAACTAGTGTTATAATTTTAATTCCAGGATTATAGAGGCTGGTTCGTCGTGGTATGCAAAAGAATAGGCGGTGCAGTTGCATATCTCATGATCAGTACTTGCTTGTTTAGTTGGATTCCGATAGAGTTTGATTCCATGTGAGTTTCTAACTTCCACAGTAATCTCCACTGAATCAAAGTTACTAAATAATGTTTTGATTTTCGAACCAGTTTCTACCGTCTTTTTCGTGATGCCATGATGGTCCGTTTTGGACATTACTTCATCTGTAAGCTATCTGAAGCTGTGTGTTTCCTTGGTGGACCCCGAAGGACACTTGATCCATTGAATATGAAGGTTGCAAATCCTCTGGAAGTGGAGTTCCCACGATCTTTAGTAGATGTTGTTGTCAATTGGAATATTCCGATGCATCAGTGGTTGAAACAACGTAAGTGATGAAAACCATAAGGAAGCATACTCTTAATTAATTAATTTTTATTTAATTAGATATCTTCTCTACTGTACCAGTGTCTTACAATCGAGCTACGGCAGGGTTCTTGACATTCTTTGTCAGTGCTATGCTCCACGGTCTAAACTTTCGGCTCTCCCTCGTCCTAGTGTCGCTCGCAGGATATTGCTTCATCGAAAAATTTTCCCGTAAGGTACTGTCTAGGACCTTCAGTGCTTGCATAAAAGTACGCGAATGCCCAACACGCCACCGATGTACTCACAGGAACATACCTGAATTTCTAACATTTGGACTGAATATTCTCTTCACGCTACTCGGAATGTTCAACTTGGCTTATTTGGGTGTGATGCTGGACAGCGAAGAAGATCCCCAGAGTGGGGTACTTGGAACTGTCTACCGATGGAAAGAACTCAATTTCTCAAGCCACATTATCATGATTTCTTGGTTTGTCTGCACACTTGGTTCTGTTGCACTAATTAATTATCCCTGAGTTTTCGACTAGAAAATTTTCTTTGTTTATTTTCCATTATGAGTAAGTTCATACAAATTGTCTTACTTTTTGTCCCAAATTAACTATGAGTCAGAGTTTATTTAGGATATTTAGAACTTCGTGCAATTTATCGGGGAAATTACATGGGATTCTGGGACTAAACTAAAATAAGTATATTGCCAAGTGATCTTCCACTCACTGCAACATGAAAATTGTCTCAAATTGCAGTGCCATTACTCGTAACACTCTTCTTACCGTCTGTTCACAAAACGTTTAATTTTGATCTATTTTAAAGTACCAACTTAGGTTAACGCTTTTACTTACAATATATTGTTTTGTTGCAATAAATTAGCTTAAGAACGAGAGTTAATTCTTAACTCTCTTAACCGTAACTTTAACATACGAAAAAATTGTTTATACGAAATCCAACGCTCATCCCTCGCCCAAGTTACATTTCCTGTTAGACGTCATAAGGTTTTAAACATTATTCCGTCCCAGAAATTTTTCCATTGCAATGTACGACTGAGGAACTAAGGAACAAATAAGACTTTGAAAAACTTAGGGGATCTGATTTTGATAAATAAATTTAAAATTTCCAATTTGTGTTTTGATTAGAATGGATTTTCTGACTGGTAGGGGGACAGAGTTCAAAATCTTGACGAAGACGTCAAAAGGTTTCATCCTCTGAGGTCACTTTGTGAAGGCCATTGAACCTTTCATTGTGCTTGAGTATCAGTGCTCCGTCGCATTTGTTGGTGCGCAGTCGCAATTTGCATGCGGACAGACGCCGAGACTCCATAACAGAAGGACGGTTTTCAGAGTTTCCGAGATGACAATTTCATTGACATGCCTGATTTAACTATACAAAAAGTCACTCAAATAAAATTCCATTTTAAGCAGTGAACCTCCTTCACTAAAAGCTGAATTTCTGAGAAAACGAACTCCATCTTAACATTTAGTTGAGCCAGTAGGAGGTCCACTTTCCTGTGGGGAGCTAGAGCTAGAGTCGTGCAAATCCATGGATTTATAGTCATTGAAATGGTAAGCATATAAACCTCAGATTCCTACGTTTTAAGTACATCACATCACATTTTCAGCTTTTAAGAAGTAATACTTGACTTTGCGGGTAGACGAGAGTCACATTTTACTCTTACGAGTCTCCCTTTTTGATTTGTCGACCGTGTCAGTCTTGAGACTTTTCATTGAAGGAGAACAGTTGGACGGCACTGGAGTTTTGACCGCTTCCAAGACGTAGTCGCCTCGGTTTTCTGGAGCCAACATCCCTCGACTGGAGCCAGGTTGAAGGTCAGGATGATTTGGGAGGACTGCATGACGGAGCTAAAGTTCACGAGCCGTCAAGAAAGCTTCATCATGCGACGAGTGACGAACCACACAGTCATAGTCATAAGCACAGCACAGTTCTCCATCCTGCAATCAATTAAATCACCAGGAATCAGGAATTTAGAAGAAGCAGAGATTCTAAGCCCACTCAAAGAGATTTAAGAAGCTCAAGTCACAGAAAATCCTTCCAAAATCTACAATAATTCCAAAGTCTTATTCTGGATTTCTGGGATTTCCTCAAATTTCTCTGAGTCCATGGCCGTTCGTTTGAAATCGAGTACAAGGTCTTTTAGAAATCACGCCAAGAAAACTGATGGTACAGACAGAGAATAGCAGAAAAAAACAAGACATAATAAAACCATTGATGGTAAAAAGAGAAATACTATACTGCTGTTCATTCGTTGCCTATTATATCGTTTCAAAGTGCAAAAAGGAAATATTTTAATGGAGTCGACCATCCCATGCCCGTGCAGGCATTGCATTCCACTTAATAACGCTTATTAATTGTGAATTACAAGTAATTGATTCATTGGGAAAGAGAGGGGAAAAGTTGATTTCGGCCTGAAAATAACTTTCCTGGTGAAAGTAACTTTCACCTCCAGAAACCTGGCTTAACCACTGCCTCCAAAAGCCTCTGTGGGAATTAATTCGCTTTTACTTTTGTCCTTCTTTTGAATATCGAGTGAAACTCCGCGTCAATCTTTCATTTGACATTCTGTCACTTCTGCTCATTTATTTTTTCAAGGGGAGTGACTGGAGGGATGAACGCTCTCAGCGTCTTTTCGAAAATACAACTGTGAAAACATTGGTTTTCCTACTGTCCTTGGCTTCATTCCGTTCATTAAAACCATGTAGTGTTCTGAACAATACCACTGTTTAAATTTGAAAAAATTGCACACATTTTTAACACTAGGTGTACAATTTGATAACTTTTCAAATCCTTTCATGCACGAAAGAGGAAGTAATGTACTAAATAACACTTTTTAGAAGCCAAGCATTCTAATCACTCAACATTCTAAGCTGTTAGCCAATCAAAGTGCGCAAGCTTTTGACATAAACTAAGTTGCAAGTGTGACCCACATTTAAAACCAATGAATGCTTAAAAGTGTCCAAATTAGAAGAAGAGTTATGAAGTACCATAAGAATAAAGCAGAGCAACTTAATAGAATTAATGTGTGAGTTTTCAAAAAAATCAATTTACCGAAGCACACAAATCCCTTCATTATAGCTCACCGATTTAGCGCAGAGCGGCACCTGTTAGGGTTAATTAGGTTACAATAATAATGGTAAAAATTCAATCGTAATGCTAGCACTACTACTAGAATTGAAATTCATAATAAGTCAAACAGGCAACTCTTTCATGAAAAGATTGGGAAAATTAGTTGGTTTGTAAATGCAAGTCTCCCATGATTTTTGCTCATCGTTCTTATCACATGCGTTCGTTTTAACGGCGTTATTTAAGCCCACACGTATTAACTTTAAGAAATGTAATTGCACGTAGAAGACGTTTCAAATTTTCTGAGCTTAGTTTTAATATTTGAAGCATTTTTTGCATCATTTGGGAATTCTTTCCTTAGCTCATCGTTTTCGGATTCCCACGTTATAAGGCACAAATCCTGATTTCGGGGAAGATAGTGAGAAAAATGCGTGTCTCTTACGTGGCAGTTGCAGGATATGCAGTGATTATGTGGCAGTGTAATTTGAGTCCCGGATTCGATTTTTGTTTCCAGCACATTGCATTCATTGGAATAGGAACTATTTCGATGCCAATGGGTGCATTTGTCTTCTGGACATCTGTAGCAACAGTCTCCAACTGGAAGGACTGGGTTCGGACAATTTAACATTGGGCAGTCAAGTTTAACGCAGTCGATTTCTCCGTTCACGCAGTCGCATGTTTGGCACTGGAAGTGCCATGTCTCTCCTATTGTATGAATCAAAGAGTCACCAAAATTCCAATGCAAATTCAGTCCAGTTTTTTAAATATTTACCAGATTTGTACGTGGTTTCCGGGTGGAGTTGATGGGAGCAGGATTTAAGGGGGAGGAGTTGTGTGGTATTAGTACTGCCACAACTGTCGCAGCAACGATGTGGGCTTTCAATGTTATTTGTGCCTTCGACAGAGCACAGGTTGACACATCTTTCATCTGAGCTTGGATGACACATAGTTCTTCCAGGTGAGGTACACGTACAGACGCTGCAGTCTTCGCTGAACCATGTGGACCCGGTGGGGTACGATTTCCCACCTTCGAAGCAACCTAACACGAATTCCATTCCCTCCATTTAAAATCCAATTGCATAAAGTATGCAAAATGCCATTGGAAAACTAACCTATGGAGCAGTCTTGATTAGAGTCGAGGCAGTGGCACTCGTAGGACCCAATTGTATTAAAGCATCGTATTCCTTCTATGTTTCCACACACGTCATCTTCTTGACACTCGTCATAATCTATAAATGAGTTTTTATTAGGAGCGCATAAACAGTCAGCATGCGATCAAGGACGCGTTCTTCCATTGGTCCTCTCCGGGTGGTGTGGCTCATGGTTGATATTTATAGTACCAAGTCGGTAAATTACCGGCGTAAAGTAAACAAAATTGGCAAATGTTCTTAAGCAGTAATCCTCACCTTGGCACCGAGCCGTTTCACCCTGTACGAGGGTGGCCTGGAACCCGTCATTACACAGACAGTGGTACCAACCCGGCTTATTCACACACGAGGCATAAGGTGGACATAGTTTGTTGTCGCTTCCAGCAACCAGAGAAGAGCTATTGCTACCTATGGTGCACTCGTCAACGTCGGCTTCACAATAAAGTCCTGTCCAGCCTGCTCGACAGGAACATACATTTGGAGCTATGCAAATCCCACCGTTCTCACAAATTCTCTTGCAAATCGCTGCAAGTAAAAAAAATAATTGCTGCAATTTCAATGGTATTTGGAGCAATAATGTCATTGATAAAGTGGATTCTATGGCCAAATGTCAGTTGAGAATATAAAGAAAATCAAATAAATATTGGGGATAGACTCATTTCCGGCGTCAATTGGCTTTCATTCAATGAAAGAAATTGGAGAGAAAGGATTCACAGAAAAATTGGATCCGGCGGTGAAAGTCTGAGGTGAAAGTTACGAATTGGGTTTGAGAGAAAGAAAAATTTTGCGACACTTACGTGAGCATTGAAGTCCATTTCCGACATATCCTTCTTTGCAGTGGCAGTTATAGGAACCTTTCGTATTTTCACAAATGGCATTAGGGTGACACTGATGCGCTCCAGGTGAAACGCATTCATTCTTATCTACACAGTTAAACTGGTCCAATCTTTCGAAACCTTCCAGGCACCTACAGACGAAGGATCCTGGGGTATTGACGCAAGTAGTACTTCGCTTATTGCAATGATGTCTGCCCGGAAGGCACTCGTCATTGTCCACGCATACGGTCCCGTTTCCGCTGTACCCTTCATTGCAACCACATGTAAAAGTGGTATTAAGATTCGTACACGTAGCGTTGGAGTGACATTTGTGACCGTGACTAGCACAATAGTCCGTTCCTTGAAAAAAAAAGGAGAAATGTTAAGGAATTTCAAAGCCACGAAAGAGAACTTTCTCACCTGGACATATTTTGCAACATTCTCCATTAATGCTGATTTGTTCGGAACTTGGACAGGTCAGAATGGGACATGGAGTGATTGGTTCCATGGGATTGCACTTCATGGAACCCTCCTCGCATCTACATTTCCTGGAATAATAGCCTTGACCCGAACAGTCGTCAAATTTGAATTCACCCTCGTCAAACCATTCTCCATTTCGATAGCACTCTGTCAAGATAAAAAAAACCTCAGTGTTTACAAGTTCCGGTGACTTGTAGTGTCTTTACTAATCCGGTGAAAAATGAAAAATGACTGCTTACTCTTGCACTTGGGGCAGCAGTCCCCATTTCTTTTGTAAGAAGGGTCACACGGGTCACCCGAGCAATCTACGGGATAACACTTCACCTCCCCTTTCTGCAATTAAAGCAGATTTATTGGTTTTACTACGCACTAAATACAGCATTCTTGTAATCGAAGAATATTAAATGACAATTCTTACATGACAAGTGCAATTTTCACAATTCTGATTCCATTTTGTGCCATCGCTGACAACGAGAGTCTCATTTATTCGACAAGATTTGCTACATTCGCATTCTTCAATCTTATTTAAACGCTCCTCGGCCCTGATCAACTATTTTATTACAAATGGATGATTTTGTGTGAGCATTTAACAATCCCTGTATAGGTCCAAGTGGTCAGGAATTACTCTTACCCGTTCCGTGAGCATTTTGAACTGGGACTGGAGTGACGCCAAAGATACTTTTAACATAGTGTAGTCATTACAGGTAGGACAAGCGGTGTCCACTTGGGGACATTGTGACAAATAGCCATGTGAACCAAAGGTCATTCTCAAGTCCTGCATTGCACCCTGCAATAAAACCCAAGGTTTTAATTCACAGGCTCAATTTGTGGTTTCTGGTCAGGACGGGACTTGTAACTGACCTGGTATAAGAAATGTGACACGGTTCTCTGCCCTATCCATAATGAAATGTTTCGGGCATCGAAGATTGCTGTGGCAGGGTCAAATCTGAGTACGCGTCTAAATATTGGATTGCAGTCAACTAAGATATCCACTTGTGAGGCAGAAAATGAAATGGCCAGGCGATGCCAACTTCCGTCCGCTAAGCGAAAAGGGAATGTTTCTACTAGGGAGCCAGAAATTACTCGCAATTCATTTCTCCGACCGCTGGACTGAATCTCTAAAACACTGGAAAAATGTGGTGATTAAATCATTTGTCGTTGTCATTTGAACATAACGCAATGCACATGCGTAGTGTCCAAGCCATGTGCTGCCATTCTTGAAGCCTCACCTGGAGAGCCCTCCAGAAAATGCCAAGAGAGTTCCCACATTATTTGGATTTTGCTTAATTATAGCTGAGATCGTGAACTCATTTGCACCAATTTGCGTGAGTTTCCCACGGACTTTCTCCACCCACTCGCTCGACACCATCGTCTCCCTCATTTCACCTGCATTGAAAAAATGAAAAAATAATAGTTGAGAGCCATGTGTGAAAATCCCAAGTGAAAGCATCATGGCACAAAAGGGACGACACTTTTCTCAGCACGAGTATCTTTAACCTTGTCACTTGAACTCTTGAATTCAGGCCAAAATTAATAAATCATTCAATAGGAAGATGCCAGATAAATGCTAGAGTTCGTGTTGTATAGTTTAGAAAAATATACAAATGGACACGTAACTTCCCTGATTCGTAAATCACTCTTTAGGGACCTATAGGTGTAGCATATATAGCACAAACCTTGGAGTAGAGTGTCGAGGTAAATAACCTGATCAATTATTCACATAAACTTTACACAAGTTCGTCTAGACGGAAGTGTCCAACTTATTTTTAAAATATTGTTCTACTTTAGTCAAATCTAATAAACAAATCAGGCTTAAATGGTTCTGATTAGTCTAAAAATAAAAGGGTTCTGCACTGGCGTATAGGATTGGAGGAATTAAACTTTCATAGGAATTGTATGGATTGGAGAAAGTTGATGTGGGGAAAGTGTTACCTGTGAAAATGACTCCTGGACTGAGGGCGTGAATTCCCATGCCGAGAGTAATGCCCTGGTAGGTACTGTTGTGGAGATGTAGACTGTCGAAAAGATCCAACTGGACGAACTCTGGACCGCCAACTGGAAAATAAATTAGAAATTTCAGAAATATGAAATTACCGTGATCCTGTGCAACGGAGAAGGTCAACGTCCGACCTACCGGTGTTATGAGCACGTGAGTGAAAGTGTCGAATTGGATGCACGCCCTCAGATGAAATGAACATGAACAGTAGTGTGGCATAATGGAATGGGACCAATCGGATCATAATTGATCAAACGCCAATTCCTAATTAAATTCCAATCCGTCACTACAAAGTCGTTTGAGTGGAGGCGTTCCTATTTTAATAATTCTAACACCAACCACTTCCACTTTTTCGCATCTTTGCCACTTGGCTGGTGGCGAACACACACTCCCTTCTCAAGACAAAGATCACTAAGGAGATGATGATGGGAAAGTGATGGTTTGGGATTGATTTAATTTGCTGAGTACTGACAGAAAATAGTGACTCAAACTCCAGAGTTCCCAACCTCCTCAGCAGTAATTGGAAATATGCGAGTAGACTGCTAAAATTGGATGCAGGAGGATGGAAGGAAGTGCCTCACTTGCTTTTACGATTGATTGTCAACCGAATGTATTATGTGGAAAAGTCATTCCCTAATTACTGGACAGGGCAGGAATGGCACCAGCCCGTGTCATTGTTTCCATAACCCTCTTAGTTCCTATATCTCCCCCATAACTTTGTCTTCAGCGTACCTCCTCCGGCATAGGAAATAGCATACAATTGACCAAAAGTCAATATTAGACAAACGCCTAATAGGACTGAAAGATTAGGATGATTCAATAGACTAGATTCAGCACAAATGTGTACCGACAAATGATTCCGGAAAGTGAGCGCTTATTGCTCATGCACCAGGTGATAAGATATTATTAACAGCATCGCTAGCGTCACTTGCCGCAATTCTCTGTAGCTTTCGTTATTTGGAAAGTGTCAGAGTTTAATCAACCCATTTCCTCTGTGAACTTAAAATTAGACTTAAAGCCATGAACTTTTCCTCCGAATTGTCCTTTGCAGAAGGATCCCGGGATTATGTATCTTATTAATTTAATAAACCCTTAACTCTGTGTGAGAATTGGAAGTTGCAAAAGTCAATTCAGCCTTGTCAGTTACTTTTGAGGGAAAACTGAAACTTGGAATCCATTCTGTTTTAGCAACAATGCGGAATCAATCCATGTGGGATTAAGTTAAATGAAAATGATTATCTCGATTCCTGTTCCGTGGGATCACTAATACCAATCGTAAGCCTCGTGGGCTCAAATTTCGCAAGAGCGTCGAATTGAGTGTGTGATCGTTAAAATGCTAATTCAAAGAACAAAAGTTGAATGTCAGAGAGATCATTAATTGCGTATAAAATGTATCTATACTTAGATTATGGCTTCATTCATTGATTCGAACTCTGTCTGCGTCTAAGATATTTTTAATGGATGCGTGTGTTATTATTTTGTGACTCTTCTAGAACTTTCTGTAATCATAGGTCAATAAGTGGAGCATTGAGAATTTGGCTTTCGCAAATCCCATTGCCACATGCCTCCTTGAATATGTTGCCAAAATCTTCCAAAAATGTTTATTTGGAAGAGAACTTTAAAGTTTCATGGCGGCGCTGAGGGACAGAAAGCGTTTCCTCTATAATCAGACTTATGTTTCGAATATCCTCGAAATCCTTGAAGAGCTGTTTATACAAAAACTTAAACGAAACGTGGTGGTCGTTACGTAAATGAAGCTTGCTTACGATTTCCTGTATTCATGGCGCAGCGGCTGAATTTGAATTGTGCAATGCGTATTAGTAGGATTTCTGAGGAAACGCCGTCGTGTCCTTCCAGATTATACGTGTGGTCGGTCCGTTTAAACAATAAACAAACTAAAATTAGCTAAATGAAGTCTTGGACGTGGTGCCATTATAACTATAAACAAATTACTCCCACATCACTTATCAAAATAGCCTAATCATAATAACTTTGAGAAAGATGAAGCTGGTTATCAAATAACAGATTCAGATCATGTTTCCTACTAAATAAAAAACACCGATTAATGTCTCTTATTTCACTCTCGGTTGGTGCAAATAATTGCCACCCCTTCATTGTGGTTTCTGCAGGAGCATGAGCTTTAAATTAGTAATCAGCTTTAGCAGTCATTTAGTTAAAAGGGTTTGGGATGAGTTTACTAATTCAATACACAGAAATCACAAATTATGAATTCGACTTGAATTCCGCCGATTAAACTTTCAAGGTTTGCGGAACACTTGCTAAGCAGCACGCTGAGGTCAACGGCCCCGTTATCCTTTTGAGAAAAACTCTTCACTTCCAATTCGGCTATTTAGAATTTCACCCTGGTAGAATGCACTTAATTCGCTTTTAATTGTCAATACAACTGCATACTCTACAATTAAATCGATCCCAAGTATTAACCATATAAAATTCAAACGAGGAAATCCGTGGTTATAACTATAGCCAATGGATATGAGCACTTTTCTTTTCTCCTCAGCCGAAAACTGCAAGCACTGCAATTTTGAATGCAAGATCACGTAACGTGTTGGGAAAATTGCACTGATTGCAAATTCTTTTGTAACTTTTACTGGAGGCGTGGCTGGGAAGCATGTGCACTTAACTATGCTGCTCCCCAACGAACTGGCGAATACATTTTTGCACAAAACTTTCACCAAGAACAAAAGTGAAAGAGGTTTTGGTACATATAAAAAAGAGTGGACAAGTTTTGGTTCTTTGTGAACTCTTCCTTTGGCATTGGCCCAACAGTAAACGTTCCAATTGGAATCAAGAAATTGAATTTTGGCAAAAGTAGATATTAATCTGGAAGACGTCACTGCGGTTAACTTTCATCATCAGTTACCATTTCGATAAAATCGAGACATCGTCCATATAGTATAAAGAAAAACGAAACAAACTTCACAGTGGGCTCATGAGGGATCATCCATTCTCAAAGTAAAAAAAAAGTGATGTGCGAAATTCGATCGCATATTCACTTTCTCCAGTTCCTTGATTTCTGTAGATATTTTGTGACAAAGGTTTCATCTGATCTCCCACAGATCCATTGATCTTCAACAGGATCAGGATGAAAGAAAAGAAGACGAATTTCTGTATAAAAGTAAATAGGAAAAAGAGTAAAAAGGAAAGTCATGTTATTTATCCAAGAGAAATTCGAAATCTATTCCATCACTTTTCCGTTATAGCAAAGATGTGTAAGGAAAGAATAGATTCAAAGTCTAAGAATAAACTTTAACCACAAACTCGCAAATCTCCAGAGAGCATTTTTATTTCCCTAAACAACTCCACGGATCTTTAACAGGGAAAAGGACTTCTTCACTTTGAGCGTATGCTCCCGTAGAATGAATTAATCTTACGACGACCCGCGCCCAAACCGCATACACTAACCTATAAGATGGAGCCAGGACTCTCTTCATCAAACGATGTTTATTTTTCTCACTTTGAATGTCCCCTCTTATAGTAACTGAGTAAGTGGAGAGACATCGTAAATACGACGAAAGTCACAAACTTCTAGACATTGTGACAGCTCCGAGTTGTAGAAATCTCCATGTTGTTATTCGAGCGAGAGGGCGTATCACCAAATAAAAATAATTCAATCATTTAGACACATTAGGGTGCTACTAAGAGGCAAATTCAGTACATGAGTGAGTGACTGACTCTATGCCCAGAGAGGCATCAAAACTTTCTTGCCGAATAAGGCTTGGAGATTTCCAATGTTCAGGT
The DNA here is from genome assembly GCA_009869845.1 of Pseudachorutes palmiensis. Classification (NCBI taxonomy): domain Eukaryota; kingdom Metazoa; phylum Arthropoda; class Collembola; order Poduromorpha; family Neanuridae; genus Pseudachorutes; species Pseudachorutes palmiensis. Next base: position 158,431 of record VNWY01000001.1, on the reverse strand, counting down.
CAAGTGTCAACCGGGTATCAATGTACTTCCATCAGACGGTGGCTCGTTAAACTCTTTTCATAAAAAATAAATAAGGTTCGATTTTGTGTTGGTGGTGGGTAACGTGTAATTCATGATGAAAGCTCAAATTACGTCCTGAAAGAGATGACAGATGTGGTGCGTTATCCTTCAAAATATTTTTGCTGTCCGGATATTTCATCGTCACCCGTATTACTCTGAAGGTGACGAGAGCCCTTAGAGCAGCAGCTCAAATAAAACTTTGTGTCTGGGACACGTCCATTTACTAGCGGAGTGTTATGAATTTTTCAGGTCGTGCACTCTGCTCCTACTCAATAATCACCTTTCTCCGATACACTATTGAATAAAGTTATGAAGGATTTTGTGCTAAAACTGAATGAATTATGTGTATGAAAACGCTTATACGGGTTCCCTAAGAGCAGGCTTATGGTTTAATTAGCCAACTCCAGCATTTCCTGAGTATACAGTTACATAAAAAACAAAATCAGTTCAGCAAAAGCCCACATTTCCTAGTTCCTGTCTGTGCATTGTCTCCCTCTCTCCCTTGAGTAATTTTTGGAATCTAATTTGTGACAAGGAGAAAGTCTAATTCAATTGTGTTAGTTTTCTGTTCTGTGTCTGTGTGGTCTACACATTACACAAAAGCGAATTCACAACCCCAGCTGAAAGGAGCCTTAGAAATTGCCCTAAACGGACTTTTCCACTAAAGGGCACGTGCCCTTTTGAACAGGAACACTCAACCCTCATTTTCCTCTCAAAGGACCACCATCACTTCATTTCATCCCTAATCAGAATCAGTTTACATTTGGACATGGACAGAGATCCTCTTTGATTTTGATCCGCAGTGGGATAGGGGCTCATCCGTCCAACCGGAAGAGAAAGCAAGCTCCATTGAACTTTCTCCTTCGGAATCAAACTAACCTTCACTCTTTACTGAGAAAGAACCGCCTTCATTCTTTGTCCCCTGAATCATTTATTGATCTCCTTAGTTTAAACAAATGATGAGACCTTGTGTGTTACATGTATGAAACCAAATATGAAATGGTTAATTACTTGAAGCCCTTCATTGGGTAAACCTTTTTTCCGCTTGTAGTATTTAATGACAAAACTAATTTTTAAAACCGTAAAGCTCCCAACAAAAACACACCTGTTCCGAGCATTAGCGTCCTCGAGTATAAATCAAGGAGTTTGACAGTATCATCCAATAACTGAAAACAAAAAGGGAAGCCGAGGGATTTCCTGCTTAGTCGATTTAAAGTCTTATCATTTACGAAACCCAATAATTTATACAAGGTCCAATTACTGTGTACGTCAAACATCTTGTTCTACAGCTACTCCCCGTCAAACCCTTACCCTACTGACAAAACCCTGTAATAAGCTGGTAATGACCCACCGCCCCCTTCAAAATATTTTCGACCAAGGGCCGAGCTACCACCAATATCTAAATTATTCAGCAAGACCATCGAACTTCTCGTCCAATTATTTTGTCAATATTCTAAACCTGAAGACCACGCCACAAGTTTTCATAAAAATCATAAAATATTTGCTTAAGATTGCAAAAGTTTAGATTTCAACAAAGCCACATTTCTGCAATTTAAGAAGAATAGCGAACTATTTTTTTTTTGCATTGCAAGTCAAAGTTAGTCAAAACTTTTGGTTTTATTGAACAGAAAGTTCTTGCAATTCCAAGAAATGGTTTTTCATCGAATGCTAAATGAGTGAAAATTCAGAACAAAGCTTTGAGATCTAAGATTATTGTTTTCATTTTATCTACAAAGCTATGGGTTATTAGCAGTGACACACCAAGCTCACCATTTAATTATAGTTTTTTTTGCTATAAAGACGTATTTAAGCCAAACATTTCATTATAATATAACCCGTGATAGCCCGGAATTAAAAAGAGTAGCGGGGACAGAATGTGGTGTTTAGATTAAATGGAATGATAGAATAACACTAATTACAGTTTCTACACCAAAATAACGAGGAAATAACGAATGAAACACACTGAAGTAGTAGAACAACGAATACAAAACGTATTAAAATGATTGGAAAAAGCAACAATATAAATCCTAGAGCTAAAATTGGAAAGGCAATGACATTATGCGATGCAATACTTAATTGTAGATTTATTCGGTTAACAAATGTTACGCAGTTTCTCAGAAAAATTAAAAAAATTGAAAATAATTTTAGACAGACAGACAGCGTGGTGCTATAGAGTAGCTTTGCTCCTGAATAAACCCATCATTTCTTCACTACACTCAATCAGGATGTATATGAGTATGTATGGGATCTGAAATGAAAGGATTTGGCAAACTTCATCAATAATTTTGCATTTCTAAGAATCAGTCAACGTAGTAGTGACTCATTCCAAGTACTAACGATTAACTGGGCTAATCTCAGCTTGACATCGGCGAGTGTAAACCCACGTGGCTTTCTACAGAGGACTTCGTTAACTTCCCCAGTTCTTTTTTAAGATTTTAATACCAGCGGCTTGCACGGAATCCCGTGTGACTAATAATTCCATCGTAACAAGTTTTCTGAGAAAAGGAGAAAGCAGAGTGGACACTTATATGCAAATTATCCTTTTTTCTTTAGCACCGCCGTCTGTTTTCAAGAATTCGCAAATTATGACAATGACATAATTCCCGTGAGATTATTTTGTTTACTGGTAATATTTTATTGGAGCAATCAAGCATTAATCCATATACAATTGCCCTTTTCCGTTGGAATATTTTTCCCATGGAACACCCCACCTCCCCATTTCCCATTCGATTCAAAATCGGAGACAATAATTCTTGTTTGCATGCAGAGGGTGTCCTTTATACATACTTGATAATCATAGAAAGCAATCGCAAAAGTACTAAATATGACGTCCAAGTGCTGCACATTTGCTATTCTTTTGTTGGCGATTGGAGGTTTCTTTTGCTCATCGATTTAACTCTCCACCAAAAACGACTTTCTCCTCCCTTCCAAGAATTTACTTTCTCCGCTATAATTTTCCGTAAGGACTTGTCCATCACTTCGCAAGCAGAAATCTGAGTCGGAGAAAGTGAAATTGCATAGGGAAGTCTATTATGTGGCTCAGATAATCCATATTTCTGTTGTAGTGTATTCTGGTCAAGGGAAATGTCACCTTGATTTCATTTGGTTGCACTCCCATTCCCAGCATTTTTGGAATTTCGAAAGACTTGCTTTTCACAAGAACGCTTCCCATAATCCACATTATCATTGGGCAAAGAGGGTTCGGTTCGTTCGATGATGGGGAAATAGTTTAATGTCATTCACAGAGGTTGTTGGGGAGACATCGTGCACAACTTTCTGCCGTTTCATAGTTACCTGACTCACCTGTTCTTTTTTATTATCTGTTCTAAACCCTTTAATGTGCTCTGCGATGTGTCTCTCTGTGTATTTAAAAGGCAGAAAATAAAATCAGACTTGATATTCTTTTAATTCCCCCTACGTCAGCAAAGTTTCACCTTGGCTTCTTTTTGGGAACTAGACCGCACTGAACTCTTTGTCATTTAATTAGAAGTAATTGAGCCGCTTTCGGGGAAAATACACACTGGTGGATTAGAGCTCACGACAAAAACATATTATTCTTTGTAAGCACTGAAAGGGAAGGCAGTGAATCGGTTAATTACAGTGTCTCAAATTCTCAAAATTCAGGACAGGCCAGGAATCAATCCATTTCTCTCTTGTGTATTTGGTGATGGAATAATCGCAGAAATATTGGTCTAGTTAAAGTAGTAAAAATGGACTTCGATAGGCAAACAAGAAATTAAAAGAAAATGGATGCAATTTTATCGCCAAGTTTTTACCGAATTTCAGTTTAGTCACCCTTGGTGTGAACCTAAATTGAGAAATCGGTGACCTGCGTCAAACTTTTAAATTATTCTGATGGCTGTAGGGTGAGATTCCTTGAAGGGAAAATACACTACCAACTGCTTCCGAATCGTGTCTGTTTTGAATTCGATCTGTGTAGGGTGAGTGTTTGCCATTGAAGCGACGCCTCCCTTGGTAAGGTGAAAGAAGGGAAAACTGCTACGATAAATGCAAATAACGAATTGTTTCTGTCCCATCAACAACGGCGACGGTTTGCTTTGATGGAAGGGTTATTCCTTCCTCCAATTCATTTTGAAAATGATTCTAAAAATGCCTTGGAAATGGCATTGGACGACGGCCTGGAGTGACTCACTGCAATTGGAATGGAATGGGCATGGTGTATAAATTATTTGGGAAATCACTTAACGGGCATTAGACTGACTTAATAAAATCCTATCAAAATCCAATCATAATAATTCCCGAAAGTAAGCAATGGAATACATGCCGCAGTTGTTCATAACATGGGTTTTCATTCCACTCTGCCATCTTCTTTTTAAGACATTTCCAAGTCACAGGGTCATTAAATGAGCACTTTCCACATCCGATTCAGGAGAAATCACTTCTTGTGGAATGACATCCAATTTAATCCTGTTTAAATGAACCGTAATCTAAGACCATTGTCAACGGCTGAAGCGGAAATCCGACGATTCGATTGGTCCCATGAGGCGATTTACTTTCCCGAGAAAAAAGTTTGGTCCTTGCAATACGACTACTGTGAAAGTGACAAATGGAGGTGGTACATTTGCTTTGGATTAACGAATCTCTACTGATTAGTTAAAAGTGAGGTAGATATTCTGTAGAGAATCTCCTTGTAATCTACTATATGAATAATTTACAGGTAAACTTCTGCTAGCTGGCTGTCGGAAAACGACAGGTGTAGATGTATTCATTACTAATGCAAAATAAAGGATTCCCTTCCCAAGAAAAACGTCCTCTCCCTTTCCTACATCACGACACTTGCACACGAAACCGAAATTAAAGCTCCAATTTGTTTCCATACAAAAGATGTACCAACTTCCTACTTAATGGCAATTAAGAACGTTTACATTCCAAACCACAATTTCGGATTAGCTGGAATTTTTGCCCGTCAACTTCAGACAAAAAAGGTGAAAACCTCAAATGAAAATTAAAAGTTTTTGGGATTGGGAATGAGGAGCAAAACTTTCACCTGCTTTGCCTCCGGATAGAGTCGATCCACTTTGATCAGTTTGGGGCCGAATTGACTTTGTATGTTCAAAATTAAATTAAATTTTATATTTACCTTTGAAAGTTGTGTATCCCGAGGAGCCAAAAAGACACTGCAGAAGAAGTACTAGAGCGATGCAGAACATGTTGCAGAGAGATTAGGTTGGATTTGTCGCCGGGAAGATGCGGTACGCCCAGAAGTCCCACCGCACCGCCTCATATAAACATAGCCCGTCGTGACAAATTAGTTTTTTCTAAAATCTTGAGCTGAGCGTCTACTTATTGTCACTTAGCACTTTCTTCTGAGGAAACTTTCTTCCGTGCCGGATTCTGTCCTACTTCCCGTCTGGAGAAAAGTAGACGAGGAGTCAACGAGAAGAGCATCCTGTTCAAATCCAACTCTGATTATTTGTCGCTTCCAAATAATATTCAAGTTCTTTTGTAGCTACGAAAGGCGGAAGGATTACATTTATTCTTACATGAAAGAGGCAAATTTATACACTAGAATATAAATGGCTTATCCTTATCCTCTTTTACGAGGAAGCCCGGCCTTCATAGTTACTGTCTTTTGGAGGAAAAGATTGCAAGGCATTATCTCTGTCTCGACGATAGGATCAAAATCACTTCACAAATAAGTGTTGACTATAAAAAAAATGTATAATTTTTCAACAAAAGTAATCCTCCGTGATAAGGGAGCAAGCTAAAGGAAATGAGCTAAATCTTTTCTTGTTTGCGCCCGCAACAATAGAGAGTGAAAATTTTGGAGAAAGTTCTGAGGGTGGAGAATGCGGCGATGGAGCTGAAAAGACGTTTTTTCGAAGCTGTAGTTTTTGTCTCACCTTCTTCCTAGGATTCCGTCCACTTTGGAAAGGACTTCCTTCTTTATCCCAGATCACTTTCTCCAAAGGACTGACGACGGCAGGAAAAAGGAAGACGAGCACACAGTCGCAAATACAAAAGGAAAAGTCGCCAAGTCCACTTTATACTTTTCCTTTTCTCTTCCCTTTTTTCTCTGAAGCTCACGTCCTTTTTAGCCTCTAACTTTGAACTGGGTCAAATCCTGATCGAACTGAATTCATTTCTCATTCACATTGGGATTTTGAGTCTAGTACGCTCCGATATTTAAGTCACTTTAGGTTTAGGCAAGAAAGGTTTCACCATCACCACCACCAAGGACACCAAGGAGTTACTCTAGAAAACTCACTTTTTTCTTACTTCTTCTTTCCCTGATCTCTCCAAGATTTATTCAGATCCCTCAAGGGGACGGAGAAAGTTGAAACTTTGGTTTCTTTCATGATGTCGATTAGGAACTACTTTCCCCACTTTCTTCAACGAAGGAAATTAGGCAGTGGGATGTTTTCTTTATTTTTTTAACTTTCTCAAAAGAGAGGCCCTTAGAAGTCTCCTTGGACTTTCACTTATGCGGCACTCGAGGAAAAAGCCGAAAGGAACCAAGCCTTCTGTATTTCCGAAAACTGTCCGACTCTTGTGGCCCGTAACCGGAAATGACTGCAGAGGAGCGTGCCAGTTCCTATACTACTACGGACCAACTCTCCAGTACCAGTTTTTCTTGGTTCTTTTTTCGACTGGTGCCCACCTGCGCTCAATCATTGCGCCGAACTGAACTTAAACCCCCTCTTACTATTAATACTACGAGTGGAGCGTAGTTAGGACAGGCGACAGGGCATACTAGAGTAAAAACTGTTCTTTCAGAATGGGCCACATTCAGATTAGAATTGCAGTCTTATGCACTCAGACGACGGACATTATTAGGGAGGGTGTTCCACGACCAAGGTCTGCTCCAGCCTTATCCTATCCCAATCAATCATACCGCTTTACAATATCCACACGCCGTTGAGAAAGCTTAGACTCATATTTACCATAAAGCTTTTTATCACCGAAGAGGAAGTAACTGGTTTTCAGCTCAAGTTTAACTACTGTGATACTAATTACAATCAGCTCAATTTTAAAATGTCGCCTGGAACAGTGGCTTTAACTGTCCCTTATGATGAGTCCTGCGGCAAGCGGAAGTTTGGGAAAGTTATGGGCGTTGATTTTTCCAGATCAACATTCACACAAATCACGTGTTGTCAGTTTTTCTCGGGAATTCCCACAACTTACACATCGGACGGATCCTATTATCGTATCCGCATTGGATATTACGACGACGATGACTTTTTTCTTCAAAAGAGTGTGCCAATTTCTAACCTCAACGCCATTAGAATGAGATCGGACGGGATTATTTGCGCCATGTTTTTATCGTAATCAGTAGCCAGTAATTGCTCCAATTATTGGGCCCAGTTTCAGTTCTTTTAATAAGGCTCAAGGTTGTTGCAATAATAGGTTTATATTTCTTTTCCTGATATTTTACGACTCGGTCAATTTCCATAAGAATTTGGTCACTTAAAATTTAATTAGCAAAAAAATTGGACCAAAAAGATACAAATCAACTGCACTGTTGGTTTTTTATTGAGACAGGTTTATATATATGGAGTTTGAAAAAGCCTGAATCGTGTTCAAACGGAAGTTGAATGAAAAAGATGAACGCGTTTGGATTTTTACAAGTGGTTTGAGGAAAGTGTCTGATGATGTTTCTTCTGTTAATTGGCTTTGAGTCTCGTTAGCTGTGTAATTTATGTTGCATGAAGGATTGCAAAATGAAGGCGCAAGCTGATAGTGTTAAGACTACAGAAGAGCTGTGAGAGTCAACTGTTAATTAGGCGACACAAACTCAGTTTTGATCTTATGAGCAAGGAGACTTAACTCCGAAATTTTCCAGACGATTGCCATAAGAGAAAGAGTTATTTTTATTTTCTACGTCCCGACTTCCCTCCCGATAAACCCAAAAGGAAAGGGGATCCGTATACGTGATTTCTCACTTCTTCTTCCAAATCCTGAAATCTCAGCATTAGATTTCTGCAACTCAAGATTTTTGGGTACTATTTTAGTAAATTTATTAGGAGTGAACTGACATGGAAATGGGACAGTCTGGCCAAAGGATTATCCCACTCAAGAGATCTATGAACCCTTCTCCTCTCCCTAAATAAACAAATAATTATAAAAAGAAATATAGATAATAAATTATGTGCCATTTTGAAATCTCTGGTGACATGATTCATTTCACCGTTGACTTTATTTTCACGATGGCGCAATGTGATTCCCTTGACTTGAAAATTGCTTTTGGGTGCTTCGAACACTCTCCTAGTCACATCTGTCGTCAGAACTTTTGGCTTCTGCCAGATCCAATATTCTAGACGCGGATGGAATTGACCCAGTAGTATTGAGAGACTGACCCAAATTCACTCCCGACTTCAGAATAACCGTCCTCTTGATGAAAGGAAAGGAATGTAGCAACTTTTATTTTGCATCCGAATTTGCTTTTTATACAACACCAAGTAGAATTATAATTTTCCCTTCTGTCGCTTGATTGGACAGATGGCCGTGGTGTGGGGCAATTCCGGAAGTCGTTGTTGTCTACAGAGGAAGAGCATCGAGTTGGAGCTACTTTATGGCAAAAGATGAAGACAGACTAATTATGATGACATGGAAATATTTTCCTTTTCACGGTGGAAATGTAGGGGAAAGTTGTGGATCTTAAGATCACAAAGCATCAATAAAGCACGAGACGCCGTGACACAGAGCTACCGCAGAAGGCAAAAGGGGAGGGACCCCTTCGGTACCTTTTCCGCAGGATACTTATTCCCATCATCCTCGCTGCGATAAGAACAATACAAAAACACCTCCACTGCTGTGGATTCCATATAGAGTGCCTTCCAATTGTCGTGTTGATTTCCCTTGAAGGGTACTGAGAAAATAAAAGAAGGAGAGCGTGATTATGAGTTGGAAACACGCGGAAGCGGATCCGGAAAAGGGCACAAAAAAGCGGCCAGAAGCGGAGAGATGACTTCCTAGTCATGAAGCAAAGCATGCCAACGCCACCCGCAAGATGCTTTCCCACCACTTCCGTACTTCCGATACATTCAAGAAAATAAACACAATACAATCTAATCTAGCCTACGCTGAAGCGTGTCAACAAGGAGCTGAATTATTTAAAATTCCTCAAGGCTGAAATTCCCAAGGCATTCCCGAAGGTTTCTTGGCACATAGGGAAGCAATTCGAACAACCCGTTCAAACAGTATGTCCTTCTCCATGGGCCTTGAAAGGCCTACGTTTAATAAATAATGCAATTTATTGTTGATTATTTAAACTGCGTGACTTGAATTCTTTTACTGGAGGCTAATTGAATATGTGACAGTAGTGCACCATCCTGCCAATGAACAAAAAATATTTGTTATTTTCGTGTTCGTTTTTGTATCAATTCCTTCTTCCGTCTTCCTCCTGATCCGAATTTGCTTCGCTCCGAAGCACCCGCTATCACCTGGCGAGGAAGGATCTTTATGGAGCATCGGAAAGGAAACCAACATTTAACTATTGTGTTGGACAACAAATGCGATGAGCAGTCGGAGTATTCATTGTACGACAGAGTTTACATAAATCGACAGGTATGTAACCGTACCTACCCCTTTCGAAGTTCATATCCGGAACGGGAGCTACTGATGGTTATATAAGCCCCTGTGCCAGTTATAGAATTAGCGTCAGATTAAAATTAGGACTAATCCAGTTATTAAATGATATCCAGGATCAGGGTAAAGGTGATTGATCTTATTCTGATTTCATACATTCGACTACCAATAAAACGAAAGAAAGTTTCAGTCACATACGATTAAAATATTTTCCTTAAAGTTTGTGGTTTTTAGAATCGTTGGAAGTAGCGACTGTCGACTTTCGTAACCTGAACCGGATGGTGTGAGCATTATGGTTACCGCTCGCTCGTGCCTTGAACAACTGATCCATCACTTCCGCATTTTCTACTTTTCGTACACATTTTAGTTTCATCTGCTTAATTTAATTGTCTTCGGCTAACAAGGAGCCCTTCCTGCTCTTATTACCCTATAATGAACAAATGTGGCTCAAAAAAGGGACACATTTTGAGTAAAAGTATGCTTTTCCTTATATTGCAGGGTATTATTTCGTTAATACGCTGCAAAGAAGTGATACGACGAATGAATGAACTTATTGGAACAAAGCCACAATTAACATCATCTCAGACATCGACGTGTCGTATCGTAATGAATGAAGAAATTGCATGTCATCCTTTTTTTTTATCCAATTGATCCATTTTGACACTTGAGGTAAACGACAATCGCACCACCATTCTGTTTTAAAACACGGTACAATCAACGAACAAAATGAATGAAATAACTGCCAGAATACGTTTATTAAAATTACTTCTGAATCAGGTTTAAAAAGTTATTTCTATGCAATTGTTTCCACATTATTGTTACAAAATTCACTTAAAAATTAGCTTCCCTTAAAATTAAATTATCTGTACCATCATCTGTAATCACTACAAATTAAAAAATTGTCCTCGTCCACATTGCAAACGTGTGGAGTATCTGTTATGGGGATAATGAAGATGCAAATTCATTTAAGGTATTTCAAGGTCTTCTGTGAGCAATTATCACCGTTCTGATTTTATTTTATCAGTGTATATAGCTTCTTTAAAGGGTAAAGGAGTACTGAGTTGTGTCAAAATTGACAGGGTGAAAGGTCAAGGGTTTGTTGAAGGAAGCGTCTGACTTGGTGTGTATAAGCGCAGTTTTAGCTTATCAACCGGTGTACCATCTCACGTGGACGCTTTGAATCTTGATTGTGGAGTTGAGGAGACCGGCCGGGAAGGCGTCGCCACACGAGGATTTTCCAGACAGACAGACAGACACTGACGTCAAGCGTGCATGAGCTCAAGTGACTTTGGCTCCTCCTTCCCCATGTCCTTGCCGCATGTCTCCGTTCACGTTCTTGCTCAATCAGTCAAAAAAACCTTGGGTCCTCTTGGAGAACAGTCTACGTCGCATACACGCACTCAAACAGTACATAACAAAGTAAAATTAATAAAATTAATAAAATTAATAATAAAATATAATAAATCTAAAATTAATTAAGTGAAATAAAGAAATACAGAAATATAAACACAGAAATACTCTTTTATTGGATAGCACTTACTTTTAAAAGTAATGTTTAAACAACGATTTTAAGGGTATTGTTACACATCCTCATTCTATTTGAAACTGCTGAGGTTGCTTCAAGAGCGGTGATAAAGGGTACATACTGTGCATTTCCAGAGGCCAAGAACTCAATCGGATTAGCTAAATGAAGTTTAAAATAATAGATCATCTAATCTTAAGTGTGATTTAATGTCAATTTCTTATTCAAATTTTTCAAGTGTATTTTTCGTGCCATTCGTTGCCAATTCGTGCCATAACATAAAAAAAAGTCTTTTACATCAAGGCAGATGAAGAAGAGCACAGGTCAGCAAATTAGGGAAATTAAATCATAGGATGTAGAAATTAGGGAAAGTATACGCAATACGCTGTAGTTAAGAAAAAAATCATGGAACTAAATGCTGGATCAAAGTTAATTAGAAGTAAGAAAGTCAGTACGATTGATTTAATCTAATGAAGTAAAAATATCGAACGATCAAGAAAACCTTTTGTAGCGTAAGACAACAGTAGTAGGAGCCAAAGGGTGAAATTATAAATGAAAAATTCTATTTGATTAATAAAAATAAAAAAATCCATTTTGTTCAAGTATATTTTTTTAATTTGATTTTTTTTTACTAATTTCCAAATGTACTTAATGCCAGTGTTTTATTGTTATTGAAAGCGTTGAATAAAGCCTTTAATATAGTAATTTTAATTAGTTTGTAATAATAAATGTGTGTTTTTAGTTGTTTTTTTAGTTGTTTTCCACTGTGCGAGTAAAGTTGGGTGGAGATTAGTGGCGCATGGCCCCCTGTGTTTCTGCGAGTGAATGAATAGAGCAGAAACTGAGCTTCAGTTCGGCACTCCTCTTCCTCTCCATTTTCACCTTCCTCCAGGCAAGGACCGTCATCTCTGATCTCTCGTCGTCGCTCGATTCTATCACCGAAAAACGTAAGGTCAAGCTCACATTTTCTCACTCAGGTCAACCTAACATACTCTATTCTCCCCTACATCCACGTACATATCATTTATACACTCAAAGAACAACAATTCAGGGAGGGAAAGGGACCCAAAGTCGGCAAATGGCACCCTGCACGCCGCCGTCCAATCTCCCTGAAAAAAAAAGGAAAAATCGATAAGGAGGCTCTCTCCTGGATTTTTCCTTTCTCTTCTAAATTATAACGTGGTCCACATTCCGGTAATAAATTCGATCCCACATTAATTTGATTTATAATTTTTGACGGGCAACACCATTCGTCCGTTATTAACGTGCCACACCCCACCCACGCTCTACATTTTCCCTGACCTTGGGGGCGACTTAATTTGTAATTATAATTCATTTGTTCCAGCTCTCAAGATGGCGGGGAAAAAGATTACGGATCCCTTCGATTTCATGAAGGATTTCATCGCTGGAGGAATCTCTGCTGCAATTTCTAAAACTGCTGTGGCTCCAATCGAGCGTGTCAAATTGCTCCTTCAAGTTCAGCATGTCTCAAAGCAAATTGCTAAAGAGAATCAATACAAGGGTATGTGCGGCAGTACTAAATGAAATCTAGGTCAAGCCCATATCCCGTCAGCTATCTAGCACTCTAGCACCTCCTTCAGATTCAATGCCACTCACAACTCTTCCCTTTCCCCTCACTATTGATCTCCTCTCACGGACTAGTCTTGGGTCTAGGAGTGGTGCATATTTTGGCAATATATCAGCACTTACCTCAGTCTATTAATAGATTAACGTTATCTTTTTTTGCCAACATAGAGCAGCTTGATATTGTATTTCTTCAATGCTCAGCCTAACCCGGAACATGTTCCCTTGCACTTTGAACCAGATCAGGCGTCACATGTGCACACTAATGGACGCTACACCCCGTTACATTCTTAGAACTCTGTGGAAAATGGATTCCCAGATACTGATAACATAAAATGTGTTTATGAGTTCTCATTTTTAACTGTTTGTTCCAGGTATGATCGATTGCTTCGTCCGAATTCCAAAAGAGCAAGGTTTCTTGGCTTTCTGGAGAGGAAATTTGGCCAATGTCATCCGGTATTTCCCAACCCAGGCGTTGAACTTCGCTTTCAAGGATAAGTAAGTGCTGGATTGCAAAATGTATTCTTTATCCTGGAAAAATACTAAAGGAAACTCTTTATGGTTTTAGGTACAAGCAAGTCTTCTTGGGGGGAGTGGACAAGAACACCCAATTTTTTAGATATTTTCTTGGTAACTTGGCTTCTGGTGGTGCCGCTGGTGCTACTTCTCTTTGCTTCGTTTACCCACTCGATTTTGCTCGAACTCGGTTAGTCAAAAGTTTTAATTTACTTGGTTTACACATTTTGAGTGAGCGGCCTCATTAACATGTTTTCTTACTCAATTAGGCTTGCTGCCGACGTCGGTAAAGCTGGTGGTGAACGAGAGTTCAGTGGATTAGGCAACTGTCTCACCAAAATCTTCAAGTCCGATGGTCTCGTCGGTCTCTACAGAGGATTCGGTGTATCCGTACAAGGTATTATCATCTACCGAGCCTCATACTTCGGATTCTTCGACACTGCAAAGGGAATGTTACCCGACCCCAAGGCTACTCCCTTCCTCGTCTCATGGGCTATTGCTCAAACTGTCACCACCGTCGCCGGTATCATGTCCTATCCCTTTGATACCGTTCGTCGTCGTATGATGATGCAGTCTGGGCGTGCTGATAAAATGTACAAGGTAAATCCACTTCAAATTATACTTGACCTTTGTTTACTCGAACAATCGACTTTTGTAACTCACGCTTCTCTCTTTTATTTCAGAACACGATTGATTGCTGGAAGAAGATTGCCCAGAACGAAGGCCGTGCAGCCTTCTTCAAGGGAGCATTCTCCAACGTTCTCCGTGGGACAGGAGGTGCCCTTGTACTCGTACTTTACGACGAAATTAAGACCTTCCTCTTCTAAAGTCGGCGAACGTAGGAACAAAGTCACTGAAGGAAGAATAGAAATGAGCAGAAAGGTTAACATCTATTTACGTTTGGTTCTGTAGATTTAAAATAAACATGTGAAAATGGATGGGATGATGATCAGTTGGAATAGAACATTTATTTTAAACCTTCCTCTTTTATTTCCATCAAATACTTGGTGCAGACGTTGTTGTAAAACTGGAGAAGTAAAGCCATTCGTTGTGGACCAGGTTTGGGAGTTGCGTGGTTCATTTATTTAACTACGCTTTAAACTTATTACTTTTCTTATCCAAAAGTTCAGATTTCAATTAGTAATCTCCATTGTAATCAAACGGAAGAATAACGGAGTATGTTCAGCTCAAACCTTGAGACCACAGTTCAGGATTCTTCCGATAAAAAAGAAATCCCTGACCTTTTGTCCAGGTGTCATACCGTGACCTTACAGATTTTATTTTGGATGAAAAACATTTATTAATTCTACAATATAAATAATTACGGGGTCACAGAGAACAGGGACATCCTCTGTCTCCTTTAAACTAACAAGAACAACATGACCTTCAGAGTATTTCTCCAGAACTTTTCCACTACTTTTAACATTAAAATTAAATTTAGATATCGATTGTCTAGGAAAAGCTGCCCATGAGATGACCATGAGCAGTGTATCATATAAGTTGCATTATTATTTTGATAGCTCTCCATTTTGGTATAAACATGCTTGATTTTACACAACTTGGATTTGTCTAATTGCTGATTATTTTTTAATAACCTCGAGAATCGACGCCAACCTCGATTCCAAATTAATACATAATTCCAATTATCAAGGACAAAGGACCAAGGCAGCGGTGATTAAAAATAGAAGTTTTTAATCTACAACAAGCTCATTTGGTGCGGAGACTGATGCGCTTTCTAATTGATTATAAATCAATTTATGGTAAGTTCCGCTTCCGGATGACGACAGAATGGCTTTAAAACAGTGTAAAACTCACTCGTGATTAACAGGTATTCTAGTGCACTTCATTTTAATTAAAAAAGCTAACAAACTTTTACTAATAAATACTAACACTCCATCCTGATTTTTAATGTTATTTCATAAATATGGCAAACAAACTATCACTTCTGACTGACATGTTTGTTACTTGTGTTGATTTGAATTGTACATTTTGCAATAATTTCTTATAGTTTTGCTTTCACATTTAATCACCCTGATCTGCTTTCCTGCTCTTTTAAGGAGATGATACCAGCTCGAATCTCTCATTATAGGCAATATTATTAGGTACTTTAGTGATTTTTCTCAATAATGGAATGTTTTGAATTAACCTTAGATTTTTAGTAAAAGTTGAAAAACGTGTTTGCATCCAATTTTATAATTAGGAATGCATTGAATTAAAAAGAAGATTTTTATTCAAATTCGCATGAAAATTAATCGAGAGTGCCGGTTGACTGGGGCGTTGAAGGAGGGTGTTTGCTTTCCACAAAGTAAAAGTTGGAGAAAGTGAATTCATGTGCTCCGATAATTATGAAACTTTTTTGTTGTATTTTGAGTACGGTTCTATCATGTTACATGGAGAAGTGTTTACTGATGAGATTTCAATTAATGAGGAAAGTAAAAAAAAGATTTTCAATCCTACTTTCCCCTTTAACTGTTATACATGGTCTCATCTTCTACTGATCTAGGAATGTCAAAGATTTCAGCAAAGAGTGGAGGCAGTGATGTAAACTTGGTCCAATGGGAACGACACCAATCCAGAATAGTATTGTGGGTGTTTCCAATTCTTCGAAGGTCGCTTAGAATACTTGGGATTCCAGTTTTGTTCAGTGCATCCACTAGTTGATTTTGTGAAAGCGTCAGGACGACAATGGAGTGGTGAGAAAGTCCACCGCGTTGTGGAGAAAGCAGGCAAGCTCCCGTCAACAATCCCAGCTCAGAATCTGACCAATTTGATAAGGTCGTCCAGAGGGAGAACAGTGCCGCAGACAGCTCAGTCTGGAAAATGAAGAGCAGTTATGAGCACTTTAGGTTTCAAGTTTCATGGGAAATAAATCGTATATGACTAACGCTGTAAACGGCATCAAAATGCTTCCGGTTGATGACGAGTCCATCCGAGAGAGTGAGCGACTCCTTTGCTGTTAATGGGGCCACGTGGATGGACCAAATCTCAAAGAACCCTGTCTTGATCAAAATAAGCTGGTCATCTTGTGGCAGGGAAGTGAAGCCTGGAATTCGCTTGGCGAATTCAACAACGCCCTGAATTGATGCCAACATTTCTCGGGACAATACGGAAAACAGGGACACCCGAACTGCGTCCTTGTTGTCTTGCGAGTTGGCCTGAAAAAGGGATTTGGAATTAGTACATTTTAAAATGCATCGATGAAAACACTGAGCTCAAGTTTGGCATAATACAATGTTTACGCAAAGGATTCGTCGAGGAATTTAATGGTCAGCAAATCTTAACATCCTCAATGTCATCCATGATGCAGCAATTACTTGGAAAATGCTTCTCTGGCATTTTGTATTCCACAATGTTTCGAAAGTTATAGTACTACACGTCATGCTTTCATTGCACTTCCGCTTTGAACATGAAACGCTGGCATGAAATCCCAATTTTGACATTGACAATTTTTCATTTTCATTGATTTCATTTCATGTAATCAGCAAACCTACAACCTCAAAAGTCAAAACCGTCATTTAACCTTAGCTTTAACTTTAACCTTATCATCACCAGTTTACTTTCAAGCTCTGCCCCATTTACAAGCCATTCCTCTAATTCTAAATGCTTTCCTCAAGTGAATTTCTTAAATTAGGAATCATCCGCATTGTGTCGTTGATTACTTTTCTCTCATTATTATCGGACTGCAAATGTTGACTTACTAAGGCCAGTTTCCGAGGGGTGATGTCCCGTATTCGCTCGTGAGTGTAGACGCAATGGTGGAGATGAGTTTGCGACACAATGCTGGCCAGCGGGGTCATCGTGCTTGTGAATGTCGAGCTGACCGTAACCATTTCGTTCCCACTGCAATTGGAAGATGGCGGACTTCCGCTGAGTGACGATGTCCCTGTGCTACTAGTTCCACCTTCACTGGAGCTGTTGGACCCTGGAGACGCTGATTGTGGTGTTCCATCGTACGAGGATTGGTCAGCTTCGGCAGAAGTGATCACTTCCCGAGATCGTTTTGGCACGCGTCCGTAACGCACAGCTAAAAATAAATACGAATGGATTTTAAAGGTTAACTCGGAATTCGAAAGAGTATGGGGCAAATTGCAATGGAGAGAAAGTAGAACGGAGAAAGTTTTATGAGAGAAAAATACTCATTCTCTTATCCCTATCCCGTTATTGAGAGGAGGAAGGAAATGAATGAAAAATAATATCGGAAATACCTCCTTCGTCTTGAAAGTTTTCCATTATTGTTAAGTTACGACAGAATTAGTTGTATTATGTTCAAGTTGGTAAATGAGTGCAGCAGTGCTCTTTTGGATGTCAAATGACAACTGATTCAGAAACGAGCATCCACCCGGACAGGAGAGAATAGACTAATCAAACTTTCTTTGATGCTTACAGTCTCGAGACATTCCGACGGCGAGGCACTTCTTAAATCGACAGTATTGACACCGATTTCTGTTCAGTCGTATAACTAAACATTTCCCATCACGTAAACATCTATAATATGAAACACAAGAATTAAAGAATGGTTATCGGAGAACTGGCTGGCTGGAGGTATTGACTTATCACTGCTCCTGGGGAATGACTCAGTAATGTTTTATGGCGCTTAAAATATTGTTCCAGCAGGTTACATGAGAGTTTGATGTGCGTCTATAGCAAGGTAATTGAATACTCACAGATAAAAGCAGATTACAAGTACTTAATTCCTCCATGTACAGAACTACATTTAGCAGTTTGAAAATGATAGAAATAGGGCATTGACTTTTCATCAAAATCCAATGGTTGTTGGCAACAAAAGAGAGCTATGTGCAAAAACTACTCCCTGCTGGACAATTAATTCTAATAAATGACTCACCTATACTCAATTTGCTTCTGGATACTCCGACGGAAAAATCCTTTACAGCCTTCGCATGATGTGACCCCGTAATGGTAGCCAGAGGCCTTGTCACCGCAGACTCGACAAGGATGAAAAGACTTGCTGGAATTGCTCGAGTCTCCATATCCCTCTGTGTAATTTCCAAAATAAAATTTATAACTCACCAAATTGCGACCATCATCAAAAAACATTGGGGTTGAACATTTGAGATGTTTATTTTTGATTCCCCCAAGAACATATTGTGCTGCAATTCTAGATCCCTAACAGCCCAGCTCACTTCCCATTAATAAAAGTGTCATTGAAGCTGCGACGAACGAAACCTCAAAGTCTGGTATTCCAGTTTTATTATTTTGGCTATTAGTGGGTATCGGATGCCAATTATACTGGGTACAATTATAGGCCATCAACCCTGTTACCCGATGTCCTCATTATTAGTCTCCGTCTAATAACCTCTCAGTCTTGCCTTTCAACCTTCGTGAAATTCCGAATTAAGTGAATCATTGCTCCATTTTAGCCAAAACATGGATCTTAATGGAATTTTAATAATTTATTACTTATTATACATTATTATTATAGCGAGAAGTAATGTTACATTCAGTCTCATTTAGCCCTGGTTCACGTCTTTGTTCATTTTCCGCGTCAAATTTCGAAAACCAGTAAGAACGGATGTGGGTCATGGAAGGCGTATTTTTACAGTACATAATTTTACAGTGAAGTATGAAGGCGTAGAGGTGGACACACGTGTGTTTGAAGGGCAAATGAGTTCATAATTATTCACTGCGTTTATTAATTGCCTTGCACTGTGACAATCGCCTTATATTGTTTCTCCAGAAGTGCACAGCGATTAATATGTCTCAAGGTGGATTGATGTCGTAAACTCCCTTCATTTTATAACACACTTAGATACTTTATAGCGCGCCTTTCGCGCACTATAAACACTTTGCACATTTGGTATTCATCATCCATCCATGTCAAATCCAATACAAATTAATAATTCATCTTCAAACTGTTGTTGTTTGGAAACCATACAAGCCATGTGTTGCTTTCTGTTGTCCAACCAAAAGATGGTGTTGGGAAAACACGAACGTCTAAAATTATAATTAAATCACCAACGTTAAAGGAAGGAATGTCGTCTTTTTCAGCCTTTAAAGTGTTAAATCAGAGTTTTGTTAATACAATTTTTCTCAGCCTAAGAGGCTTAAGTTTACTCGTAACAAATGCTTTTGTTTTTGTCCTGCTTTTATACCTTTGTGTATTAATAATAATAATCTCCAAGCAATTCATATAAAATGCAGCCGACTCTACAATTTGAGGTGTATATCAAATTGTAAAAGTTTTGCGAAAAAGTTGTTATGTTGTGGGCTACATATCTGTAAGATAATAAATGGGTAAGGTCCAGCAATAAAAAGTTATAAAGAATGTAATCTTCATCCCCCTCCCATCATCAGTTGGAATAAGATCCGAGACGTAGGGAAGAAGCGTTAGGACGATAATTCGACATAACGGGGTTAGTTGGATAATATGCTAGAAATTGTAATCAGAGGAAGATTCAGAAAACTGTTAAATCCAGTTCCTCTGTTTTTCTACTTCTCATCCGTGGAAGTAAGTTCCGCTACGTTATCTCCAACATCTCTCTATTACATTTTACGTTACTTGATGCTCTTCTCAATGAACGTGAAAAGGCGTTCATTGTCTTACTAGTGTAAACTTTACACTCCGTCACGTACCCACACGGCAAAGGAATTCTCCCATTCATTATATAATCAGCATTTTTGAAACAATGAAGATCACACCTGAATACTTAATTCAGGCGACGCCTAATAACAGAGAGAGATGAAGATGTGATCCAATTGACGTACAAGTGGAAACGGAACTAATAATGCCTACGTCAGATTCTTAGGATTGACGAACTGATGACAATTTGACTGTTCTAAATTCATTCTTTTCTTCTCATTATCAATAATTCCAAAGTTGCTTAAAAGGTAAAACAGGATTTATAATTTTACTGTTTTTTGAGGATATGAATCATAAATCCTTTTTGATTATTGTTAATTTGCAATATACTAAATGAATTGTTGCAAAAGAGGGAATGTGGGCGTGCATATTTCATGTATCAAGTTCCATCTCCTCCGAGTTCAAGCACCTATGTGTACCAATTTGAATGCCAAAAACGGGGACGACGACATGAAAAAATAATAATAAAGAATGAAGGATTGCACACGCGCTTTTCAAGAACAATTTTGTTACACATTTGAAGAAGGGAGTGATGAATTTAAATGAAATTGGAATCCACTTCCGCTAATGAATTACATACACGGCCCGCGTGTTCCTGCTGCGTTAGATTGAAGAAGATTATTATTGGCACTGTGTCCAGTCTATAATTTATTAGCAAGTTAACTCATCTCCTTCCCCAAATCAAAGTAAAGTAGAGAAAAAGGGCATTGCCCTCTTGATTCTGGAGCATAAACAAGGAAACCTTATGCTGATGCTATGAACTTCCTTGTCCCTGGAGGACGTTTACATCCCTGCTATATACTAGTTTGATTTACTCGTTCATGAATACTACAACGACAATCATGTTCCAGGACAAGAAAACAAGTTCCCAGCCACAGAACATAAAAAATATATAGAGTCTGGTTATGATTGCTTCCATGCATTGACATGCTTCCCCCCGTTTCAAATCCCATTTCATTTCTAACACGTCCTACTTCGGGTCAGAAGCCAGGTTCATTTCCTATTGAATTCGTTTCCATCGATGATAATCAGAGCAGCATGCAATTATCTCGTCTGAGTTGCCAGCACTACGTTTAGGCTTCTCAACTCTCGTGCTTCCGCATAATTTTCCAGCAAAATCTTTTAGCAACAGGTCAAATTTATTTTCCCATGAGGGGTTGTTTGAACTAATAATATATGACAGGGAGTCATGACTTTAGGATTAAACTGTAATTAATATTGAGCTAAGTGATGTGTCCTCATGATTCTCACCATCTTGGTCTTTGACTCCTTTGCATCGCGTCATAATTAGAAAAAATTACGTAAACGACGCGATATTTTGCGGGGATGATGCAAGTACAAAATAGAGGAAAAGGTTAGGTGTGGGTAGATGAAATGTTTCATTGCTTTTTCAGGTTTGGCCAGTCCTAGAGACTTATTTGCATAAATTTTTTCGGAAGATGTTTTCCGCCTCTCCTTTCTGCCAATGACCTCTTCAAATTCTCTTCCTATATGCCTTTGATTCAAAATTTAAATAATTCATTTCCATAGTCAACTCCTTCCGCTAGTTCTCAGGGAGGATGACGATCTTATGTGCATAATGATCAAGGAGCCATCTCAATACAAAGTCCTGTTCAGTTATTTCATTGTCGTTATGATAATGTAGGACCACATGTCTTCCTCAAGCGCAAATCTCGACATTTCATGCGGCGACGATTCAAACACAAGGATGATTCAAGGGCTACCCTTGGACTTTGGGATTTCAAAATAGTTCACTTTTGCACAGTTTTGATATTCGTGATTGAATACTGGTGACAGATATGTACGTGTCAGTGGAGAAATGGGGTGATCATCCTATATGTCATTCCGGATTACAACAGAAAGGAGCCGGATATAAAAGATTAGGATATTTGATACTTATCAGGAACTATCCTTTGAGATTTATGCAAAAATTAGATGTGTCTGATATCCTTTGTGCCTTATGGGAGAAAGGATTCAGGGCAGCGTACGGACTGCAAAATATGTCCCATAAATGTAGGGATTTGCAACATATATATTATATTTTTGACTTTTTCATAAGCCATTTTCTTTTGAAAGCAGATTCTGTTCTGGAGCTTGTAAAATGGAGACATTTAATCTCAAAGTTCATCTCTAGTTTGGCCTAATCGATTGTGTTTTCCAATATCCCCGTATTCCTTTGGATATGGAAACGCTATTTCACATCATCGTTAATCATTCTCCGCCATCCGCGTTCCTCCATGTGACTCCTTCCTTCGAAAGAAAACTCTGCGGACGAAGACGAAAGCAGCCAAGAGTTCATTGCCCTCGCCTTGTTTTGACTCCAGAAGATTTTGAAGAGGAAACGAAAAGAGACCTGAGCTCTCACTGCCTCTCCAGCCAACCAGCCGCTTAACATTGTAAAAAGGAAAAGGGATGAAGCTGAATACAAAAGGCTTCCAGTGTACTATTGACACTTTGGGGAACAGTGAAGATTCTGTCCTTTTGTTGTTGTAAACGCACATAACTAAACAAAATGAATCATTGGGGGAACCCTTTCCGTCCAGCATGTTGTGGACAGAATGAGCCTTGAAGGACGTAGGGAGGGCGATGAACCTCTGGGAATCATAAACAAAGAAAACCGTCTAATGATCCCTTCTGGAACAACATCCGTTCTAAAACCCATTTCATTTTTTTTTCAAGTTCGTTCAAACGGAAATTGAAAACCTCATCAGCTCTTTATAATGAAATGTTAATTAAACGCAAAAGTGTCTACGTGCTTAGGATTAAAACAAAGCATATGCCACGAGGTGGGGATTGATGCGACAACGTGTAGAAACAATTCCCAAAAGTAAATGTTCCTTCCAACCATCTGCATCTGCTAAATTAAAATGTCAACAAAAGGAACTTTCACCTTATGCTTTCATTTGTCAGATTCTAAATCTGAAGACTGGGGATTTAACTGCTGACGGATGCTTCCACTTTCCCTGCCCCTATTCCTGACTTTTAGTTGTGTTTCGCTGTGTGTCTTTATTGAACTTTCTCTCTTTTCGAGGGATCTGGTTTTAATCCAGTTTAGAGTTGACTGTGGCCAGTCGTAAAAATTGAATTAGGACGGTTTAAAAGCCCGGACAGGGACGTCAGAATTTAATATTTTTTGAAGATGATGGTTGACGTATTGAGTTAAAAACGATGAATCTTTTTGAAAAGAGGTGAAACGGACCCTTGAAAAAATCATCTGTTAGAAAAGGGTCCTTTTGTTCCATGTCAAGGAATAATGCTAAAAAGCAAATCTCTCCAGGTAAGAGGGGGCCCTTTGGTTTCTTTTAATGGGAGACCCTTACCTTTTCCAAACTTATCGTGGACTGTCTAACTGGAAAATTTGAAACATTTCTTCGAGATGAAGTTTTGGGAAGCGTGATGTCGAGGAGTTTCGTTCATCATTTGGGGAGAAGTGCATTAGAGTCGCGGCTTGCGACTCGGAGCCTTTCCCCTTCTTGATGTCCTATTCATTTCGTAATTCTAACGGGACTCGTACAGCCCAACAAGAATTTTCTTCAAGGCCAGAAGAGGAAAAACATCTTCTGGGCTTCGGTTGAATGACCCTATCATTCCATTTTCATCAATCTAACAACTTTATTCCTCGAGGAGCACAAATAAATAAAACGTTAATTTTAAAATACAATGTTCCGGATGAAGTAAATAAATGTGGAGAGGGACTACCGGATTGATAACTCATCATTAGAGCTTTCATCTCTTGCCAGTCCGTTGAAACAAAAGGAGTATATCAATTAATAATCTCGGCATTATTATTCCTAAATCCCGTTCCACTAATACTCTCTACAACCTCTAAAGAGTCAAACACGAAGCCACGTTTCAGTCCTTGTTCTGATTCTCTGTAAACAGTTTTCATTAAACTGGATTATCCGGAATTACAAAAAAAATTACGGGAAAAGTGAATGTCTTAAAAGCGAAATTGAAACCCTTCATCTTTTTTATTTGACTTAAAGCTCTTCCAATCTGCCATCAATTTATGTCCATGTCACTTGACTTGTCAATTTCGGTTCTTGTCAATTGTCACATCATCATCACCTTCCGCTTTTCCTTTTCCTCAAAGGTAAAATGTGAATGACCCTGATCATGATCTTATTCAGTAGGATCATCGGGAATGGCTTCAGTAATCCTGTTTCCCCTCATCTGAATTTCATCGCTTCCTGTTGACAATGATTTTAAAATGTCTAAAACCCAACCCTATTTCTTCCGAGTTAGTTATGTGTATATTATTCTTGAATTACACAAGGGCATGTCTGCTTTCACAACTGCTGTGATATCGTGGACACCATCCCAAGGAGACGCAGTGTTTATCACATTTACACACACAGACACACACACACGATATTTATTAGCAAACATCTTCGCATATGATAGTTCATTGAACTAAACATGACGATGAGGAAGACAAATCTTATTTAAGATCCAAAACCTCTATGATTGTTTCTCTATACGTAATTAATATCAAATGCTAAACTCCAGCACTTGGCTAGCGAGAAGGAAGTTATTAGTAAAATATGTCATCGGTTTCTTACCTTTCTTGCCGACTGTGTTGGTTAGATTAGTTTCCGGTTCGGGATTGTGGTTGCCATTGGCTGGGGAAAGTGTCAACCCGTGTGATTCTAAAATGCTGTTGGTTGTGCTTCCTGGACTTCCTGGTCGAGTGTCGAGGTCAGTAGTGATCATGGCATCCTCGTCGGGTTCTACCTTGATACGTCTTGGAGTCACATCGAGTAGAGCTTCATTCGGCTCAACTTTGATTCCAGCCCCAATCCCATCGGCACTGATCAGTTCTGCTTCCCTATTGGTGGGATTTTCTGTTTTGATGATATGGTGGTGGATGATGAGGCTATTGTTCTCGATTTCATTCCGTTGCTGTGGCTCTGCTTCACTTCTAAACGAGTCAAAGAGGTCATCCGTGGCTCCGTCGTCACAAAAACTTAGTTCAAAGTCAAAGTTATTTTGGGATGAGAGTGCCAAATTATTATTGGTAGAGGTTGCTCCGCCGGTACTGGACTCAACCTTAAACATTTTCAACTGTGTGGCTTTTCCAGAAGATATATTGCTCTCTTTTGATGAGCTGGAAGTGCAAAAATACAAAATAGCGATTAAGTATTAGTTTATGATAAGTTGATAACGTTAGCTTAAACAGACGCTGTGGATGACGGCAGGGAAAGGAACAGACAACAGACGCGAAGTGAAAGTCATACAAATGTTTATAACTTTCTCTCTCTCTCTCTAAACTCTTAAGACGACGACGGCGTCGCCGAGGACAAGGACTTTCTCCATGCACTCTAACTTCTTTTGGCTAATGGAATGAAAAACTTGGGATATCACTGACTCAGAGGCTTTGATAAGCGGAGGGAGCAAGGAAATTTCGTTGTTAGACCTTGTATCCGCTGGAGAACTCATTCCAGTTATAAGTAGAAATGAATATGGTGCACATAATAATAATAATACCTGTGTTGAAATCACAAAGCGGAAAAACCGGGACAAATGCTTCCACCAATGCATTATCCAAAGCCTAAGGTTGCACTTGTTTAGTGAAATTTCAAGAGGTATTATTGATTTTTGCACATTGGTGTCCACGTGTGCCAAACAGTTCTTCGCCTCAGGGAGTACTGCTTAATAACTTTTCCTTCAACACTGTCCAACTTTAGGGAGAAAGTAGTGTAAATAATATCACAAAGTCTTTAAAGATTTGGAAATAAGCAGCAGAGAGCGGTTTGGATAAAAGCCACCGGGTGAAAATGTCTAAAAGTAAATATAGGTTACGTTTCATCCTTTCTGACAAATATGAAATGGCTTCCGTGTTCTCCAGTAACCCCATGAGACGCATAGATCGAAATTGGTATCTCAGGATACTTCCAATTGAAGTGGAATATGCAACATATGCAGGATGTAACGACAAACCTTTGAAAAGGAAAGTGGTTTAGTTGAACTCTATGTTTTCCAAATGCTGTCCTCTAATCCCACTCTGATTTTTGTGATTAATTGGATGCTGCATCTTACGTTTCCAATTTGATGTTGCAACTTTTGCTTTGTTAGATAATAAAGGCCAACACCCGTCTTACTCTACATAGTTATGCAGTTGTAATTAATGTGTATATTTGCGTCCTAATTAATTATCGGTCGATGACTCGTGGGTGGGTGATATGGCGACGGACATTCTGTGGTTTTATAGGTGTGAGGCCCACTGCTCTGCTGTGCATGTTAATATTATATATTTTCTTTACAAGTACCGCAGCACTCAAGAAGATAAAAACGATGCAAACCTCTTTATCATTTCAGTCAGTTTACCGGAATCAAAACAGTTCAATGTGCTTTTCTTTAAGAATATGCGTCATTTTGTGGGGAAATTAAGTACAGACAGACACATTTTATAGGTTTCAAACTGCATAGCAGGGCATGATGATGAGATAAAGTATACATATTTAGCCCGTCCTTATGACTTTCCATAAGAATCATAAGCAGCGGCGGCGGCGGCGGTAGCGGCGATTCTCTCTATACTTAAGTCCAATAGGATAGTCACTGACTAGAATATGCGTGCAAGCGTGTGGACGACAACTGGCGTTATGTCATGTCTTACGACAGGGAGATTAAATACGGTTTCTCAGCTTTCATTCAGAAGATTCAATATGCAAAATCCAAGTGAAATAAATTAATTAAGAAGAAATAAAAGAGTCTGGATTAGAGAGCAACGTGTTGGATTTGACACATGCAGTTACAAGAGTAAAAAGAAGAAAATCCGTACCTGTTTTGTGAGTAAAATAGTGCTTGTTGCCTTGAACGTTTTAACAAAGGTGAAAGTAGAGTTTTTTACGACGGAGAAACGAGGGGTAAGCTCGAGTGGGGATAGCACGCGTTGACGAAACTGGAACTTTCTTCGGGGAAAAGTACTAAATTGAAAGCGTGGTGCCCTTAAGGGTCGCCCACTTCACTCACATCCTGGGTACCTCGGTTCTCGTTAAAATATTGACACCGTGGCCGAACTCCCGGCTTCGTGAGTCCCAAGATGAAGCCGTGATGGTCGTGGGGAGCAGATGAAGACTGAATGAGAAGCGAGTCTGAAACTCCGTTGGCGTCTTTCCTCAAAATCCGTCATTCCATTGTTCACTTGTTTTCATCTTCACTTGGCTCTCATCACCACCACCACGACCAAAGATCCCACAAACACTTTCTGATCTTCCTATGAAACAGCAGCCTCTTTCTAATCCCTTCAGATACAGAGATCATAAACACAAGCACAGTTTCAGATGGAGCAAATACACCTAACAGGGAGGCAGGGAAGGATTCTCCCAAAATCAATTTTCAATTAGATCAAACCACTCTTAGGTGCTGAGTCGAATCCTTCAAATGCATTCAATTAATATCAGCAAATACTTGGCCCAACCACTCACGACAATTAAAAGAAAATACAAGTAGATCACTCTTCTGTTTCAAACCAATATAGGATGCTCTTATAACAGTAAATAAACTTCACTTTTGCAAAGGTTTTTCTCAGCTTTTGACTCTTTGAAAGTCTACAAATAAACGTGCAAATATGTGAAATTTATGTTTTGCACATTTCACATTAAAATTCATTTCTGAGTTTTTCACTGACGTTAGTTGTGCACTTTACGGTAATATTAAGGAAGGGAAGACATTGCCAATCCCTATAAGCATAGCTAATCAGTTAATTTAAGTGAAAAGAAAATTGAAGACTTGTTTCTTTTTGAATAAAGTGGTTAGTTATAATGAATATTAAAGCGTATATCCTCGAAAACCCGAATTCATCAAACTAACGTGAGATTGGGAAGTAGTTATAATCCGCAGTGGAAATTGCAATTGCTTTGTGTTGGGAGGTAGAATCAGTTGCCAAAATGCAAACAGGAATAAATGATTTAAATGAAAAGAAGAATGAATCTCGGCGTGGTGGTGGGCATCTTCATAATGAACGGGAAGCAATGGATTTCCTATCCGTTTCATTTAAGCTTCCACAATAACAAGAATAAGGCAACCATCCATTTCGGCTTTACAGTTATCTCGGAAAAAAGTGGAAACTTGGTCTTGGCACCTTGGAATAATGTTGCGTTGTTTGTGCGGAGGGAAGGAAAGATCCCAGTATGATTATAATCACCACCGTCCATAAGCGTTGTAATTGGGATAAACGGTATGCGGACAATAACTTAAGAGATCCGAAACTGCAATTATAATTATTTTGCCATTAATGATAGATCCTAAGGGAGTCTTCATACCGCCATAGACAAAAAAGAATGGCAAAATATTCTACTCTACTTAAGGGAGGAGGGATAACTGATCTTAATTCGCTGGTAGCAACCCGCGGGGTTAGAGTTTGCAGATGCAATTTATACGTTGCAGATTTTCTGATGCAGAGAAAGCTCAATGACAGGCGTCACAAATAATGAAAGCGAGACCGTGCGGGTGCTGATTAAGTCGTATGTAATTTAATCTTAATTAAACCCCGCTGCGACAGTAAGCTAAAATCCTTGGATAAAAGTTTCATAAAATCTTCATTATTGCTGTGGCTGATTTCAATCAACTTGGGGTCAAGTTGATTTTTGTAGTATTTGAATGGTAGCTTTTGTTTATACTTTTGTTGTGTAGATTTGAAAATATTGTATTTTTGGAAACTTGGCAAATAAGGACAAGTGAAAGCCATGTTTGACATAACTTAGAGATGAGTAGCAGCAAGTGCTGGAGCAGTATCGTATAACAGATTTGAATTAATTTTGTCTCTATTTTTAAATAAAAGTACCCAAAGTTCGAGAATGGGGAAAAACATTTGGAAAGGGAAGTTATTTCTGCGTAGCCCAAGATAGAGTGAAATGCAGGCATCCATTAAAGGCTAAAAATAATAGGATCATTTGCTCATTTCACTTCATTCCGAAGCATCACTCGGAGCGCACAACTTGAGAAAAAATGTGAATTTTCGTCAACGAATCATGATTTCACACCAGGCGAAATGTCTAGTGAACATGAAAAATTGTTCATGTGGTACATGAAAAATTTTGTAGTCGTGAATGCCGATTTTGGAGATTAACGTTCTCACCAATTATACATTTAAACTCTGAGATTAATAGGGAGGCGGTTGGGAATTATGAAAGTGCGAGTTCAACGGAAGAGTAATAGGCCCACTTTGTATTCTGCTACCAACCCCCATCCATCTCCATGGATTTAAGGGAAGACAATTCATGGTGGAGGAATTTAATTTCCTTGTTTTGAACTGGTTGAATCCGACTCTTGATGAAAGCAAACAGCAAAATCACAGCTGCCCACTTGTCTACTTTTTCGTAATTTCTTAATACCGGTTTAAAACAATGGGAAATATGGGAACTTTGTTTAGATTGTTTAAACGGTGTTTGCAATGCAATTGGTGACGGATTCAGTTTTCACAAGTTTTCACTACGGCGTCATCCCTACTTGGAGAAGTCTGCAAGCGAGCCATCTACACTTTTCAGAAGTAGCTTGAGCGGCGACATGGTCGGCAAATACACTAATACGCAAGATGGGGATCTTGCAAAATAATTCCGTAGCATAGTAGCGCAAAGGGATTTGAAAATATAGACCAAAACGTTCACGTAGTTTGCTGCATATCCCGTCCCGAAAATGTTGTTTAAGGAACAGAAGCCACAAACTGGAAGCCTTTCGCCTCTTGAAACCTCTGTTCATTTCTGGAGCTTTGACATTTAAATATAATATTTTGGAATTGTTAGCTCTAGCAATAAATTCTGAAACAGATTTGTGCGAATGTGACTGCTGAAAGCTTTCAAATTTTGTCGTTAGCTTACTGCAGACCAGTTGCGTGTATTTTGAAATTCAAAGAATTTGTATTTCTTTCGCTAAACAAACTGCGAAACGAATGTGTACCTTTGTAGGATTAATAATTCAAATGATTCCCTATCAGCTTTTTGTCGGGAATAAACATGAGCTGATTTCCCTATTGTAGTAAATAATGCTAGCATGGTATTCTAAAGTAGATTTCAAATTCAAAAAACTGTTTCATCTAAATTGAGCCCATGAGCATATCCCCTGCCCACAGTGAGCCGAGAAAGTGACGCAAGTGCGCAGGAGAAAGGTGAAGTTTTTCTTTCTCCGTTCCTTTTGCCTGAGTCTTATTGTAACCTCGAGAGCTGAGGGCCAATATGCCTTCCGCAGTGTGGAAATCTGGGCAATAGAAATCTCTCTTCTAAACGTGATTGGGCGTTCTACTCAGACCAGCGCTTTCTCCAGTGCTCTGTCTCTAAACTCTGGAAATTCTGGAGCAAAAGGCTGGTCCATCCCGTGTGTCTTTCGCGTTGTTCTCTACTCATTGTGCTGGAAGACGGGAGTAAACAGTCTGGAAGTGAAACTGAACTCGAGGCTAATGCTTGTACTTTTGTGAGGACGAACCTAATCGTGGGGAAAGTTTCCCAAATCCGATTGTGTGTATTTGCATCCATCAAGGGTGGAAGGACCCTCAAGAACATCGGCCTAATTTCATACTTGAACTGGTGGTGGGATGTGAGACTTTCTCCACGAAACTGCAGCGATGGAGTGGGACAGAGAAATTGGGGACAGTTCATCCATTCCCAAATATTCCAAGTCCTTCCCCTCTCTGCCCTATGACCTCTAATGAAAAGGTATCGTGTACCGTGCTCTCCTCCTCATTTTTGCCCACATCCCTGCTCTCCAGTCATCGCGGAACCTTGAAATTTAAATCAAAATACTCGTCGCAGATGTACCACATAATTTTCTACGTTATAATTTCCTGCGTCCTAATGCTCAAGTACAACTCTCTCGGAGTGTAAGTCCAATATTTTGTAATTTCTTGAGTTGGTACAGCACACGAGACAATAATAAAGCTTCTTTTCATCATCTTCACAATCTTGTGTAAGAGGGAATCGCATGGACCTGGGAGATGAGGCGAAAGCATCATTTTTCATGTAATTTGTTAAACAATGGGAACATTGCTCGTTTGGGTTTATAAGTGCCAATTAGTTTACCTTCATAATTATACAGAACTCCTACATTGATAAGGGCCCTTACAATCCCCTCTGCCATATTTTTTCTTGAACACGAAAACTTTGTGAAGTTTAAGTCCTCCAGTCCTCGTCGTAATTTATAGTTAATGATATCAGAAATGTTTTCAGCCGATAGACGGATTAGCGAGTGCCCATTTAATATTAAAGGTCATTAGACAAAATATGGAGCACGCAAAACAACTCTACTTGAAGATCCCTTTTTTCCTTTTAAATTTTAATGAAGGAAGCAGACAACAGTATTTTTATTAATCACCTTGTCGGAATTGGAGGATTTTGCAAGCACATCCCAATTACGATAACTCAAAGAATCGAATTCATTTGAGCCATTGGGATGAAAAGGAATTTTTTAGAATTTATGAATCCTTTTTATTCAAATTATATTTGATTGTCGAACTCGTTAGAATTTTATTTCGATATGCGACATGGTGTTGATGATTATCACTTTCAAAGGGCACAACTCACTAAAGGGAAAAGGAATAATTGGAAGCTTTCTTCTTGATAGGAGGAATGTTTGGATTCGATAGGAACTGGGGAGCAATTGTGATGTTGAAAATAAAGGGGAACTGTTTCGAATTGTTTGGTAACAAGAAGGGACTCAATAAAACACGGGAGGTTGAATTCTTTCTCTCATGATGTAAAGACATAGGAAACGTTTCTATAGTATATGAATGAATGAATCAATCCTCCAACGAAGCTTTCTAAAGCAGAGATCACAGATCCCACGGCAGTCTCAGGCTTCTGAAAGTAATAAACACAAATTCATTTTGATACAGCAAGCGGGAGAAAAGGCTTTCATTGCTTAAGGCGGTTTAGTAATATCCCCTTTGAACTTTCATTCAAATCAAATCATCCACAACATGAATTAACGTCCAGACTTCCCCGTTAAAAATCAAATGGGTTGATTCCATGCATTTTGGAGAAAATTCCTTTCCTCCACAAACATAGACGAGAGAAAGTTTGCTTTCACTGGACTTTCTCTCTGGACAGGGAAGAGCGTCAGAAAGGATTGGGAGAAGACAAGGGTCACGTCGACGTTACTCTTGGTCAAAAGTCCCACAAAGATAGAAAAAATCTACAATAAAACGTGGAAAGCCCGTTTTCTTTACACTGAAAAGACGTACTAGAGTGTGTAATAAAATTTGGAAAGCCCGTTTTCTTTGGACTTAAAGGGCATGAGACTCCTTCATACTGGTGCGTTGGATAGGAAAATCAATATGAGAGGAACTAGAGTGTAGAGAAAGGCGCCTCAGTGCGCAGTGTGTTTCCTTTAAGAAAACCACTTTCCTTTTTGCTAGTCCTCACTCCCGAATTCGAATTACATGTTTTGAAATATTATGGATGCTAGGAATTCTAAATTAGAAAATTAGAAAAGCTAATAAGTCAAATCCAATTCCAAACAGGGAACAAAGGAGGGAAAAAGGCTGTTGAAAGTTATTGGGACATGTAGTCAATTCCAAGAGCTCAACTTTATTTCCCGGACCAGATGACAACAACAACAAAACTCGAGTTTGGATATGGCTTTCCTCTGACGACGGCACAAAGGTTCCTCCTGCACGTGGGGAAAGGGCATTAGTTTCCTTTTAAAAAGCGTTCGAAAAGTGACTGAAGATGTTCCACTTCACTCTCAAGTGCTATTCTCTCCTCTACTTGATTTTCTCCCAAAACTTTGCAAATATTATTGGAGGAATCCTTAAGTGGGAGGAAGTGCGCGTCAATTGGGTCGGAGATTCCCTCGAGGCTCAACATCCGACTTAATCTTCTGCTGATCTCTACCAGACTAATTTGTGCTTTGAATGAACCCGTCCTCTACTCTGCTCCAGCTATTAAAAATAAATGCCCGAGTCAAAAGCATTTCATTAATTAATCAAAGCACATTACTCAATGTGTCTCTCCTCTTTTAGGATTCTGATGAAGGGAATTATTGAAGCTTTCAACTCTGACGAATAGACTACCAAAGACCCACAGTATCAAACCAAAACTATTTTCGCTTTCATTTGAATCTCTTTCCTTCATTTTATGAAGAGACTTTAAATACTTTTAGGAGTATTGGGGTTTATTTAAAAGTTATCCCCCAAAGCCTGTACTCCTTCACTAATTCGCTATAATGCCAACATCCAACATAAGTTTTCAAAGATGTTTCATTTGTTATAAACTTTTAATTTTTGGAGATAAAATTCGATTGAGGCTTCGAACGTCAAGGCCCTAATTCAACATTTATAGGAAGTAAGACACTTTTGTTCATTAAAAATTTCCTGATAGCTAATTCAGTCCCTTCTGCAGTAGTTTCCAAAGTGGATTATGCTAAAGGCCAAAACTTGACTTCTTAAGAAGCTGAGTCAAAGTCTTCAAGGGTTTGAAACTGAGGCAAGAGTTTCCTAAGGCAAGAGCCTGATCACGTTCATATTCGCCACATAAATGCCGACATGGAGATGTGATGACGCAAGTGCGCAGTTTCCATTTCCCTTTGCTTTCCCTTCATCTTCACACTGTCCCGGGAGCCTTCAGAGGCCCTTTGATATTCAGCGAAAGTAACACAAATCTCGCGATATGGAGGATGCCAGAAAGTGTAGAGGAACGAGGGATGAAGTAGACTTAGACGCACTTCTCCACAGTTTCCATACGTCACCTTTTGCATCCTCTGCAGTTAAATTAAAGCCTGGAAAGTCGGCGTACTTGAGGGCTGGCAAGAACCTCAAGGATGTTCCTCCAGATTCGTAGCAGTGACGCACTCCAACTTTCCCCAGACTACTCCCACGGAATGCTAAAATTGTTTGAATTTAGGGAAAAGGAAATATCGAACTCTCATTTTCCCAAATCTCCATATTCCTCTTGATGTAATTAACCAAACGGAATGGATTCAAACCTCAGATGCATCCCCAGAGAATTTACACCAAAGGAATAATTGACTGCCTACAAAATATCCTTCACCTCCCTTTCTCCTTTGGAAACAAATACTTTATCTCTCAAATAATAAAAGTAAACAAAGGGTTCGGTGGTGTGAAGTTAACATGGAGCAGACCCTTTGGATTATATTATTCAAACGACACTACACTGTTGTTCTTAATGGAATGTACATGGCCAAGGAATTGTTCAGTTGACACACAAACTAACACACTTGTCCTTGTCGAGCTCAAACCACTCCTCCATAAACTCAGTAAACAGCCAGTCTATTTTAATCAATTACTCAATCTGTTGAGGGAAGTATGCGCGATTAAATATAGCTGAGGTTGTGGGAAGCAACAATGGAGATGAATGGCAGAGAGGCCAAGTTTTAATTTAACTCTACGGGGTTTACCTGCTGCTTTTGATCGATTCCATATCTTGATTGAATTGAAACCTCAATGGAACTAGGGAAAGGTTAAAAGTGAAAGGCTCAGTGGGTTTCCCTAGATCGACACATAGCGACACATGGATGGTGTATAATTGATTTATTCCGCCTCTGCGGTTGATCCTGCAAATGAGAAAATGCCAAATAATACGCAGAGCCCATAAGGAATCATTTGTCTCTTCTTTAATTTCCTGCAAACGGCTCTCCCCTGAGCAGCGTGTTTGATTTGTTAGCTTGATTTTTATTGATAGAGAGGATAATCGTTAGTTAGAAGCGGCCACGGGCAGAAAGGTTAGGTTATATAGCTTTCTCTTTGATGTATGAAACACGATATGATTAGACATTGGAAAGTAGTTTTTGAGGTCAGGGTAGAGAAAAAGACATGAACAACACGCCAGGGCGGAATAAAACACCCTGAATTGCCTTTCATCTTTGAAATTTCACACCGAGCAATGTGGTAAGAGGTCGACGCTGTGGGAATTGAGTAACACGGACGAGACTATAGGGCTAAATGGGATAAGTTGGTTTTCGACTGAAAAGAACAACGTTTTCCAGAGGTCTCCAGTCGACTCCGTGATGAAGAAAGTCTTTGTTAGAATTTCCAAACTCCGTCACAAAACAA
This sequence comes from Pseudachorutes palmiensis, assembly GCA_009869845.1. Classification (NCBI taxonomy): domain Eukaryota; kingdom Metazoa; phylum Arthropoda; class Collembola; order Poduromorpha; family Neanuridae; genus Pseudachorutes; species Pseudachorutes palmiensis. Next base: position 123,601 of record VNWY01000001.1, on the reverse strand, counting down.
CAGGGAGAAAATTTAACCTTTCCAATAATAATATACCAACACGCTAGGCTTCACGCTGATAATAGTGATTTACAATTCCTTCTTCCTCTCCGCCGTCTTAGTCCCACTGAAGTGTGTTTTGGTATGTGTGTACACCGGAGAGACTTTCCATATCATCCTTGAAATCAGCCGCTGTATTCATAGCAGAAAACTTGGAAGAAATATTGATTCAATAACCCCTTGGTCCCTGGTCTTATACACGCTCCTTAAAACTTTAATTAGATTAGGTACATGTGTATGTGTAATTTGAGGAGGAAGCGTGTTTCGGAGAAAGCTTTTCTCAAGTTTCTAGTCAAGCATAGTAGTGAAGGAGTTGATTTTATTCTTAAAATGTCCAAATTACCATAGGGCTAGCGCGGGAAAGGGAAGTTGGAACTTCCATATGCATCCACTACCTTTCACCTTTTCGGATATTTAAGGAAGGGGGCTTCGACTTGTCTTCTCTGAGAGAAAGTCCCACATCACAAAAGACTTTCACGAGCAGCTCGCTCCTCTCCCACGCTCACTCACTGTTTGACAAAAGGTGAAAAGTATTTGGAAAGGATTTTAATTTCTCGTCAGAAGGATCAAAAAGCTTATTGCAAAAGATCAGAAGATTACAATCGATGGGAAACGCCGCCACCTCTACTTTTTATTTTCTCTCCTTACACGCCAACATCGCATAAATGAAAAATAGTTTTTTTTCACTAGAGGATTTACAAATAAAAATAACATAGTCTGGGATAAGCCTTCATAATTAAGATCATCCTTTACTCTGACAAGCTGTGACATCTCATCCATTTCAGTCATAACATCTTCGTGGGCGGAGGTGTTTCTAAGGGATTACACTTTATTTCGCGAATACAAAAATCCACTTTGCGGTTGATGGATCAAACACAAAAAATTCTGATCCAAGTTCCTGCTCTAACTAAAAAGTATTGATCACTATTTGTACAAAAAAGGAAACTTTTAAAAGAATGAAGAAGAGAGTGAAGCATACACTTATAAAAGTGATGGAAACTTTCCTTGTTCGAGTGGCTGGTGGTGGTGGTAGAAGAATGGAAGTGGATATATTAATATTGGAATTTCTTTCCAAATTTTTCTGCCTCTGGTTTTGATCAATTTCTGCTCATCATCCCTGCCTGTGAATTTTGGTGCTGTCCCAAGCCGTAGTCTTTTTCGATGGGGTGAGTGCCAAGGAATGAAAAGGGCAGAAGTGTATAATATTCGTATGAATGGGTCGTCCCACATCCCAATCCTCAACCTCAATTCTCCTTTCCCTTACTTTCTCCGAGTGTGTGTACACGGAGTCAAACAAAAGCGGAAGAGTTAGTTGGGCTACTTTCCCTTCGTCGGAGTAACATTCCAAAACAGAGATATAGGTTTGGTAGGAGAGATTCGGGGAAATGAGTGTGAAAGTAAGAACCAGATGAGAAAAAGTTAGGGCACTCCATCAGAAGGCTGGGAAAATCAATAGACAACAAGGAGTGCGCACAAAGGCGAGTTGTAGGTGGTAGAAGGTACCCCAAGGCTTACCCTTCAACCAACTTTCCAAGCTTTGGCCATACAAGGATCACCAAAAGGAATTCATGTCCAAATATTATACCTCCAACTTCCGACCTGGTCAGGCTAGACAATCAAATACGGGAAAAGGAGCTAAAACAACAACCAAGGAAATTTCAAAGAAATGAATAAATCAGGACATCCTTCTACTGTTTTTTTTCTACTCGTGCCAGAGTGCATTTGTCAATATTAGTCTTTAATTCCTGGCTCAGGCACTGGGTCAAATCACATCTTGATCTTGAGTAAATAACAAACAAAAGTCCCCGCTCCCTCCATCATGTCTCTGATCTTAATTTGGAATTTTGAAGCCTTTGCTCACTTTTCAGGGAGAATGAAGACTTTCTCCTCCCTTTCATTAGAGAAAGGGGGTGGGAGAAATGACAGAGAAACCGTGAGAATTCTTCCTTCTTTTTTGAAGAATATATTTCAAGGAAGAGTCGTCTGTATAACGTTATCTCCAAGAACTTATCATAATCTCGAGGCAATTAATTATAACCAAACTTTGAGCATGAACGAGAGAAAAATTAGAAGAGGTTTTTCCAGTGCTACTTCGGATGGAAAAGTCTTTTTTATCCTTTCAGGGAAAAACTCTTCACTCACACTTTCACCGCTTCTCTTCAAAATAGGTTCCATAGGAATCACAAAAACTTTTCACACACACACACACCAAGAAAAGGCTCTTTAAAATATGTCAATATTCTGACAAAAGCAAAACATTTATCTCGGAATTCACATATGTAAACTTTAAGGGATACGACGACGCTATCATCCAAGTTCCACTGCGTCACACACAGGGATGACGCTCGCGGAAGCTCCAAACTCCTGCAAATAATTTGCTAAAGAGCATGAAAAGGAATGACAGGGCCTTTAAATCAATGAGAATTCGGAAAGGGTTGAAAGGGGGTGCAAACCTCCTACACTTGCTTACTCCAGGATTTTAAGTAAATGTGTACATTATGGTTTATAAGCTTCAATCTTTCTGAGGATAGTGTCAAAGGCGCTGTAGAAATTGCAAGGAAGTTGCACCTCTCAAGATTAATGCTACCAAGTTCATCCTTTGAATAAACAACGGAAGGGTTAATGTCATTGCACACAGACTGCAATTCTGCATTGCAGACACACACCCTACAATATTTGAAACTGAATATCACTCCTGATATTGATCTTTCTTTGTTTAATGTTTACAGGTTGGGAACGAGGCCTGATACTTCTCTTCGACACCGTGGCTTGGGTGATGAAGTTACAGCCATTCTCAATACAATCCGAAAAGATTATGATAAACGTGTTCGGCCAAACTACGGAGGTATGGGGCGGGGATTGAAATCTTTAGTTTTACAAATCGCAAAATTGCTACGCATAACAAACCCTTCCTGCTCGCCCTCCATTCCTGTTCTCGCCCCGTCAAAAATCCCTCGGGGTGAAATAAGGAAAAAAAGAGTTAGAAAAGGACCAACCAGAGCCCACATCTTCAAATAAACTCAATTTTCTAAAATAATATTTTTTCCAACAGAATAAGAATAAAAGTTCATTTTCTTCTCTCTCTCTTAACTTCTGAAAGCCCTGAGTCAAGTAAAATATTGGAAGCAGGAACTTTTATACCGCGGCGGGAGTAAGACGACAGATACTTTAAATGGCTCCTCTTTCTCTTTACTTCGGGATTTATAAGAAAATTTTCAATTTCCTTATTCCGGAGAAAAAAAGATCAGGAAGTTAGGGCGAAGTCCACAGAAGGCCAATTTAAACAAAACGCTTGAAATGGTTTATATAAAAGGTTGGGCTTTTATATCTCCAAGTAGGAAAACGCTCTAGTCCTTATTTTACCTTGACGGCAGACGGGTTTGGTTGAGTAACAGTTATGGATAGGAAGTTAATATGAATTTGACACGTCATGACACCAAGAACATCATAATCATCTTTTGAACCGACAGTCACGCGAATCTCCTTCCTGTCTCTTTCTATTCAATTGATTGGAAAAAATAGAGTAATCCAAAAGTTCTTATTTCTCCAATTGAATTTAACAATGTTAAAGAGTCCGAAATAAGTGTCGTGACATGATATGACGAGACGAGGGTCGGAATTGTTTGCATGTTCAGGAAATAAGGATTCAAGTCGAGTAACTTATGCGTTAAAGTTTTTCCCCATGACGAGTCAAGAGTTCAAAAAATCGAAAGCTTGATGCCTAAAAGATTATCGTCTATGATTGATGATGGTGGAACCGTGTAATTTGGAGTGGGTGGGTATTTCTTTGGTTTTTGGTTTTTGTTAAAATTTCAATTAATAAGTTCACTAATAAGCTGATGGTAAAAGGTGAGCCGGTGGTGGTCGGAGTTACCATGTACGTGCTCAGCATTTCCTCACTCTCCGAAGTCGAAATGGTACCAGCAACACAATAACTCTAAAACTTAAACACTCCTTTTCTTCTATATAATTCATTATTCCTTTTATATAATTATTCTACTTTATTCTTATTATTTAAGTTCGGGATTATCCTTGGAGACGCTCAGCATGATTTAATCATTACGTAAAAACTTATTAGATTTTAGTGTCTTTTTGAACGGCGTGAGAATTAAAATTCTTCAGTTTATTTTATAGCTTTCTCTTTTTACTTTTTGATTTGTCTTGTAGTATTTTTGCAGAGAAAAGATCTGAATTTCTTCGGCCTTAACGTTGACTTTATAAAAGCCTATCATGATTGTGAATATGACAGACCACATATTGCTCACATTCCGCAGTGTTAATTCCCTTACTTTTCCAGTCGTTGAGCCGTTCTTTGTGTAAGGGATTGTAATTGTTAGCGTTCTATGGGGTTCGCCCATCGATCAGAGACTTTGGACATCCCCGCCATACACACTCGGCACACCACGCCACATGCACAACCACATTACTCACAGACACGTCAACTCATTAAACGTCGTCGTATAGCAAGCCTATTGTGTGTCTGGCTCACAATTATTCACTATTCGTTTGTCTAAATGTTCCCAATCACGGTGCGGAGTTGTATCAAAAGCACAAAGCAAACAGTTTAATATTTGACAAGGGCGAAATTACCAAGTACAAATGGGTGTACACGCGCGTCCCTCAAGCGGAGCCAATGGGATGGAACCACTTAACAATACTTTCACCACGCCTTCAACGTTGACTTCGTTTAGGGAGTAATGCGCTGAACTAAGTTAACAAAATGGATACAATGAAGCGTTAATTGACTGTTCTGACTAATTAAAGATGAAGTTACTTGTGGTCAGGTCTTCCAGTCGTTGTGGGGGTGACAATGTATGTACTCTCCATCAGCTCCGTCTCAGAAGTTGAAATGGTACTTATTAAAATTTTCATCCCTTACCCTATATAATTAAAAATTTCACATCTTTAATTTACATTCAGAGCAAAGTACTATATTTATTTTCCTCAAATATCAAACGTTTTTCGTTTTGTGTTTGTTTCCATTTAGAATTTTATAGGAAGGAGAGCCCTTTCAAACAAAGCAGTGAACCAACCACCTTGTTGAAATCTTTATATGACATCTCTTCTTCTTTAATCTGTCCTTTCACACACATTTTTCAGCGAATTTTTTCTTAGTTCAACAAACTACTGACTGGTGATTGAACGATTTCTGAAAAGAACGAAGAATGGTTTTCCTCTTAATTTCAGCACTGCTCACACTTTAGTAAGGACAGGAGAGCCGACTGTTGCAAATGTGACGATCCAAGATGACAGCCTAGGAGCTAAATTCATTCATCTCGCAGTCAGTTCAAATAAATTTTCTTCTTTCTTCGTTTCTTCGACATCTTGGACGTACACGGATTTCCCTTCTAGTGCTCCCGGTAGAAAATCCAAAAGCAGACCCAAGCATAAGGCTTGTATTACAGCCTTCTCGTGTTTCGCGAAACCGTGCTGTTGCTTAATTAATATATGGCCCCGGGTCTTTCAAACACTACGCTCGGAAGCGGCATGGATCTAAATTATAATTTTGTGCCTCGAGGTGATGGTTAAAATCAAAACAGTACCTGGAGAAAGGAAACTTTCTCCCAATTAATGTATAATCCTTTTCCTCATTTTACACACCACTCCCATTTCCGCAAAAACTTTTCAAAATGTTTATTGAAAAGATGGCGCACTCACTATTACACACTATAGGGCTTATGGACTGAAGCTTCAGCTCAGGCTACACTTTTTTATGTTTCTGGTAGTGCAGGGTGATCACAGACTTTTTCCAAGTAGCCGAGAAAATGCATTCCGAGTTAACTATCGCTCAGTAGGTAATGTTTGGAGACTTTTAAGAGTCGGGTAGTTTAATTCCAACACTTTCGTAGTCCCTGGAATCAGTGAAAGTGGACATAAAACGGCTACAATGGAAGGTTTATGGGAGAAGCCGGAGGCATTGACGGCTTCGATTTCCCGACAGAATATAATTTCTGGACGACATAAAAAGGATCAGTATTTAAGCTGATGCGGCTTTCCAGATGGACGCTCCTAAGTAATATTTGTGTGGACTAGACTGGGTGTGGAGGGAATATATGATGAAGAGACACGCTCTGCCTGCTGATGCTAAGTTCCCTTTGTTGTGCTTCCATTTACAAAGACTAGGGAAGCTGAATGCTGAATGCTGTCTCCGTAGACTATAGCCTTCTTTCTCTCTGTTTCGCCACAAATAAAATGCTGCTTTTGTGTTGACTAACTTTCACTTCTTTCTCTTCTTGCACTTGCTGTCTTTCTCTTTGTACAAACAATTCTTTCTCTATCTGTCAATAGATCCTTCTTCTTATTAGCCAAACTATCGTAAATTCTTTACTCTATAGTCAGCGAATGTAGCTCTCTTTCTATTGTAGAACAGGAAATCCAGGGAATCTTCCATAGTTATACTTCCTTTTACTCTTTTCTTTTTGGATTCATTTCATCTCCTGTTTTTTGGTTCTTATGACTCAACCATGATCAAATCACAAAATACTAACATCAGCAATTTTTCTCTTTTCCGTCACAATCTGACCCAAGGACTTTACTGTGGATTTCTACTTCCGTCAAACCTGGACAGATCCTCGTCTGAAATTCAAAACACCAGGAATCAGCACACTTTCTGTAATAAATTATTCTTCATTCTCCATGAATATGCTTCATATCGTATGCGTCGATGACTGCATGATTGTGAGAGCGTGTACGACCCATTGTTTCTGATATCAAATGACAAACGCCGCCTTATGAAAAATGATTTAAACCAAAATGAATAACGTCTTACCCCGATATTAACAACCATTTGGGCTGATAATACCCAGCTCTTTCTCATAGTGTTTCTAAAAATCGAGTCTAGCCAATACTTGTGATTTATTTACATTTAATTTGGTGAGCGATGATGACGACAATTTAGATCCAAACAACCAATCTAATGGATGGCTTGCGTGTGGGAGGTATAAAGGGCAAATGAAATGGGCTGCTAAATTAGAATGCGAGTAACAGTGAAAGCTACATAGTTAACCTTGCTTCTTTCCTCTTTTGTCGTGGGTGTGTTTTCCCAAAACTGATTTTTTTATCATGTTTTGCCAAAATAGGTTGGCTCAGAATTTATACAAACGATGTGGGTGCCAGACACCTTCTTCGTCAATGAAAAGAAAAGTTACTTCCATGTAGCCACGACTAATAATGAATTTCTACGGATTGATCAAGAGGGAAACGTCCTTCGGTCCATACGGTAAGTCACCTGAAAAAAAAAAGTACAAACGACTGTTGGAACTATAATTAATTATAAATTTTTTTTTGTAAAAATGCGTCAAAAGTTGCACACTGGATGTGCTAAGAACGATGCCATTAATTATTGTAAAAGTGTGGAATTAAATGTATTTTTATTTCAGATTAACGGTGACTGCGTCATGTCCCATGGATCTTCGGTACTTCCCCATGGACAGACAAATCTGTACTATTGAGATTGAAAGTTGTGAGTCAACCACTTACCTTTTACTTTCTCTTCCTCACTTTCTAAAGTGCAATTCACAATGATAAAAGATTCGGGAAAGTGGATAAAAAGATATGAATCCACTTTCACCACTGAGAATGTTCTTTGGCTGGCAATTGCTCCACTACGCATCCTGCAGAAAGTGATTGCAGGCAAAATTTAAAAATGACATTTACAATGTCCACTTCTGCTCACAATTCACGATCCCCAAGCACCGCCACCATCACGGTGACAAAATCTGATACCCTCTGTGCTAACACTCACAAAGTCACAATCACTGTCACCCTGCCACGGCCACGGCGAATTCATTACGACACAAATTGACGACATTGTCAAGACTTCAAGTAACTCTCCTGCTCCCTCGTATCATGCTTTATTTTATTTATTTATTTTTTGCTAAATAAACAAGCCGCCACTCATCTAGTAGCAATTTTATAGTAGCACTTTGGATGTGGAGATGCACTTTCCATCTTAAGTTGCTTTTAAGTTAAATCTACAAATGTTAGTGGCATGGACTTTTATAAAAGGAAAGAGGTTGAAAAATGCATTATAATTTAACTTGAGCACACTCATCCTCTTCATCTTTTCAAGAAAATGTTCCTACTATAAAAACCAACATTGGGGAAGGACTTTCACTGAAAGTTTGACGTTTGGTTTTCAATTATTCCCAGACAGAGTTAACCTTTTTGTCCAAAATGACTTGCCGACGGATTCAAGACTTTTTAATCAATCTGGTTACGACAGGATAAACTGGTTTCCAATATTGTCTATATGACAGGGCCAAATTTAATCGGAGCAGGGGTTTATATATGCAATGGGAATGGAGATACGCAAGTTAATTTTAAGATAAAAAGTACTTTTGACAATTTATATAATCCCTGGAATATTAAATTAGATTTCTCAGAATTTGAATGATAGAATGAAATTAATGTAAAACCAGCTTTTGATGTAAATCTCGAGTTTTCATTCCCTAGAAAACCAAATGCAGATTAGGAATTCAAAGAGGAATTTCACCACAAAGAGGGGTATTTCTAAATTGAAAGGTGGAAGAATTTCTGATGAAAGTAGAATAAAACTTGTTTCAGTCACATGCATCAGTGATATGAAGACTTTTTTTGTAGCAGTCGAAAAAGTCCCCGTCGTGATGAAGGGAAGATTAAAAACAGAAGGAGGGCTTGTTCTTACCACTGATGAAAGTTGCTGTGTGCGTCTAAAGATTTCCAATTGTGGTGTTTTCTTCTTTCCGTATTAAGAGTATATGGTTACAGTCTTCGCCATCGGGATTTTCATTCACTCGCCTGCCCAGGAGATTGGTACGGCGGAGAAAGTCATAAAAGCAGGAGAAAGTGAGGAAAGAAATAATGAGAAAGGGAAGGAACATTTCAACTCATATGGAACTTGTGACCTCAAATCAATAATCCACATAACCACTCTTACATTTATTTATTTCATTCAACAGAGAGTTAAAACTCAATTTAGGCCAATAAAGACTCTTTCTAAGTAAGTTTCACTCCCACTTATTCAGAAAAACTCACAGCTTTACTATTACAATGTTAAGAATTCTTTACAGCTTTCTCTGGATTTAAATTATACTTTTAGGCACTAGATATTGAGACGAATTTTGGAAAAACTGGGCCCAGCTCGATCCCATGCTATTCATAAAAGGATGATCTCTCAATTGTAAAGTTTAGGCATTTTGATTTTTCAGCGAACCTCGTAACCTTAAATATTTCTAGACATTTCAGCTAAAAATTTTTTTACTATATTAAAAATTCCCATTACCTTATTTCCAAATACCGTAACGCGGTCGTTCTTGTTACAAACTTTAAGCGAATAAAAAAGAATGAAGGTCGTGGGCGTCGCCGAACAGGCTTGTCGAGCATTAGAATTTCTTTGTCAAAGACGGGTGGAGAAAGTTGCTGTTCGATCTGCCGTGAAACAGATTTCACTCTGAGTCACTCAGATGTAAAGCTTTCACGGCTCAATTCCTTTCCCCCCGTAGAAGTAGACGCTTTTTAATTTAGATGAAAAAGGCCGATAGTTGTGAAAGCTAATCATTGGGCAGGGTTTTCCATTCAAGTCAGCAGGCTTTTCTTTTGTAAAAATTAGGATTTCTGAATTTAATTATATGTTACAAGTGGGGTAATGAGCGCCTCGTTAGGAAGAAAAGGAGTCCTACACACCTAACAACTCTCACAATCTAAATTGATTAAAGAGAAGGGTCTATAGAGACGGGAAAAGACATGGGAAAACTACCACCATAATACTTTCTAGTTTCCACTAAAACAAACAGAAAAGTTTGGTTTGGATGACCCTTTTGATTCTCCTGTAAAATCCTAATCAAATCTCAAAATGTTGAATTTTGCAGTAGATGCCTCAGGTCTGGTATTCGCATTTCTCTCTCTTTTAGTGGGCAAATGGCGGAAGCTTTACAAGAGGATTGTTTAACTGCCAAACTGCTTGTTTAATTAAAAGCTTTCAAAAGATATTGCTTCTAACCTGACCTTACCCAAAATGAAGCCAAACAATAATCTTTGCATTTATGTTTTGTAATAACCTCTTACTTTACGTTTACGGGAAGAATTCTGAATTAATTTGCTTTGACACGATAGTATTGCTTTCACTCTAGAGTTTGAAGAATGTCAAGCGAAGAGGCTTGAAGTGCTTTCTCCTGGAGCTCTGTGCTTGAGATTTGAGTGCTTTGTTAATTTGATTATCCTTCATGAATAAACATCCAGTAGCTTTTGAGTCCGCTTTCCTGTCGCTTCCTTTCAATCGTTTCTCATTTTCTTAGATTTTGTTTTGTGATGATGTGTTGCATTAGTTGGGTATACGATGAGAGACATCGAGTACCAGTGGGGTGCCGGTGCCAAGTCCATCGGGATGGATCAAATTCAGCTTCCCCAGTTCACCGTCTTGGGTCATCGACGCTCTCAAAAACACGTTCTTCTAACCACAGGTATTTTCCAGGTTAACCTCATTCCACCTTTACGCCACCTTAGAGAGAACTCTCAACTTTCTTCATCCCTTTCTGATCATGTGAGCCTGGAGCCGGAACACATGAATGAACAACCAAATGTTGTTCCGATCGATCCATGTTGTCATCATAAGACTTCGTGTTAACTACGACTGTTTGACCTAGTGAATAAAACGAGGAATATGAGTCATTCCCTGAATGTGACCTGTATTTCAAACACGCGAAGGTACAAACGGGAATTAGTCTCCTTTAAATTAGTATACAACCACTTCCTCGCAGTGTAAGTGCATGTCAGAGTGTATAACTTTCCCAGCCCGTTTACAAATATTAACGACAAAGGAATTCAGGATAAATAATAATTACTCATTTCCTTATTTCAAACTTGGGCTAAATGCATAATTATTAATACACATGCAGGCGTGTAAGGGACGCTGCGAGCTCTGCATATCGATTTTTGCATAATTCTCCAGTAGCACGACGCCATTTGCGTCAGCAACGTCAAACCGTTTAAACTTTAAAGAGATCCTAATGTTGACTCCTTTTGAACAAGCCTAACACACTCGGGAATAACGTCAGGAAATTAAAATTTCCTTCAGAGAGTCGATTCCGGAGTCTGAAGTTTTGCTTGGAGCGGAAAGAACTGGACTTCCAGGTTCTTTTTTCGTCAACAACCAGCTTGGATGCCATTTTAAACATGTCAATATAAGAATCTAATTCTGAAAAATTGCCCTTTTCGTTAGTACTTTCAGGACACAATAAAAGCGGCCAGTGAGGCCCTTGAGAGTAAATCTTAACACCAAGTTCCATATATTAGGATTTCCTTCAGTTTGGATAAACTGTCTCATTTAGTTTAGCAGAAGCGCAGGAAACAACCCTAGTTTCATTTTCCTGAATTCGATTGCTCCCACGGGCTTTAAAGCATGATGAAAGAGTCCAATCTTATTAGACTTTTTATTTTGTCAACACACAAAAGTCACTCCAATTGCTCCCTTATGAATGTCAAACAAAATGAAACCGACCAGTGCCTTTTGCTTTATGCACTTTAACTGATTGAAAGTGAAAGCATCCAAATGAAGCACCTGCCAATCCACTTGTTTGGTATTTAGTACCTATATCACTTTCAGCGACTTCCGGAACGCCCACTTTTACCCACGGTGCACTGACCATATCCCCTTAACTGAAGGGTGAGCAATGAAGCCAATTAAATGAAATGTGGAGCAGTTGTCACCTTGGAATCAAATTCACAGTTCTTTTTTTTTGACATTTTTGGAACAAGAATTATTGTCACCTGAGTCTTTGATTCTGGAAATGCTTCTTTCTTTTTTTCGATTAGTCGGCTACACTATGAGTGACATCCGGTACAAATGGGATAAAGGAATGGATTCCGTCGGCGTCTCTTCAGACGTGTCTTTGCCACAGTTCAAAGTTGTTGGGCACAAACAGCAAGCCAATGAAATTTCCTTGAGCACAGGTTACTCGGATTACTCAATTTTTATTTCCTTTTTTCCTTAAACCAATAAAATAGAACTCACCGTCTTCCCTACTTCGTCTGGTTATGGCTTCTCTTTTTATGCGGAATCAATATTTCGGCTAGAACCCACTTCTCCAGCCAACGTAATTGAACAAAATACTTCCCGGCTTTCACAACTCGGATCGAAAAGAGCACCGCGGCGTTTAATAGTTGCCATTAACAGTACACACGACGCTCAACCATCCTTTTCAGTTAGTTTAGCACCCCCGCAACAGAGCAATCAATCCCAAGACTTACAGCTAAAATCTGGCCTACCTTTTACACTTTCTCCTTCACCCCTGCTCCCGAGTGCACTGAAAATTCTCAAAATATCTGTTAAAGACTATCCACTCTCAGTTTGTAATTTATAGTTCCTATCCTTTGATTTCCCAATTGGATTTAAACCCGAATATTTGATTGTAACGCCATTCCCATAGTCGCTCGAGTCCATCGCTAGTGACGTAAGGCAGGCAAATTAAATTAACCCAGGAAGAACATTATATCAGAAACTCAGGATAAACGCCAGGGTAAACGCCACCCCCTTCCCACCCAAATAGATAAATAACTAACTGATTTTTTACAAACAAGTTCACACGCATTTCTGCAGGATAACTGATTAACACTTCACATTGCAGCACTTAATTCAACGCTAAACCCAGATTTAAGCTCACCGCAGCAATAATCATTCTTAAGCTTACCTTCCGCTTTTCGGCATAACTTCTTCTCCACTCTTGTTTAATTCGAAGAATAAAAGGGATCCCTTTTTGCGAGTTTTAGTAAATTTTGCAATATAAATTCTCCTAGGAAGGGAAGACATCCGTCTCCTGCATGAAGAATGATCATAAATGAGCTCAAGATTTAGTCCCTGGAATACGAAAGGGAATGAGTCTTTATCATAGGCTTTGACTTTCTCCACGTAATAATCAGTTTCCAACTTCCAAGTTTCCATCTCCGTCAGAGAGTAATGAGGAAAGTACTTTCCCATCCATGCCACCTCATCGACGGAATACACAAGTAGGAAGCCCTACTGTGAGACTCTCCGCATACCCAGGGAAAAAGTACAATCCGGTTTAAGTTTTAGTATGAAAGGGACGTGGTGAGAAGTCAAAAGATAGGGAAGATGATTCCGAATTATAATGATGAAGTAAAAGTCAAAAGTCGCAATACAGGGAAAAGGCAATAAAACTTGTTTACAGGAGAAAACAAAGGAAACAACGAAGTGCGTAGTAGTTCAAGAGGTGATAAAAACGAGTTGCCTGGATTCTTTTGCTTTCGCCGTCATCCTCCGCCAATAAATTAATGAGACCTTTCCTCCGAGATGAGATTAGTATCAGTCAAATTATAATGGAAATGACAATGCAACTCAATTTTGATGTTCATACTTTTCTTTCTTCTTTTAGGAAATTATTCTCGCCTAATCTGTCATATTCAGTTCGTTCGATCGATGGGTTACTATCTGATCCAAATCTACATCCCATCAGGGCTCATCGTCATCATCTCGTGGGTCTCATTCTGGCTCAATCGAAACGCCACACCGGCGAGAGTTGCACTCGGAGTGACAACTGTAAGTGTGACATGGCCCTCATCCAATGTCACTCTCCCATAGCCTCCATTCCAAGGGATCTCCCATAGCACACTGTTTTTAAAAAGTCTGAAAGCATCCCTGACATTTCCAATTACCAATGTGTCAATGATACACTCTGAATAATTTAGACGGAGAAAAGTTTTATAAAAGAGAGGCATTTCGCAAAGCCATTTTGAAATTCTTTTGAGGTGACAGTGTCTCCGGCACTTGTCTCTTTCCCTATATCATTTCCCACTTTGATTTTTCTCCGTTGTAGGTGTTGACAATGACAACATTGATGTCTTCAACGAATGCCGCCCTCCCTAAGATTTCTTACGTCAAGTCGATAGACGTCTATCTGGGTACCTGTTTCGTCATGGTGTTCGCTTCACTTTTAGGTAAGTGTGAATTCCTCAGTCGCCGAGGAAGTGAAAATTCCAAGCTTTTAAGATAGGCTTGTCCGTTTTTCAACTGATGGTCGCTTCCGGTTCTTGACAGTAAAGCATTGGTTGGAGCCCTTTCCTTCCGCTTTCCTTGTCTCTTTGAATATTTAATCTTCACTTTATTCTTAAAAGTGATAATAGCCACCGAATTGTCCTGTGGAGAAAGTCTGCATAATTTCGTAATTAATTCTAGAATATGCTACGGTCGGCTACATGGCGAAACGAATCCAAATGCGCAAAAATAGATTCCTGGCACTACAGAAAATGGTGGAACAAAAGAGAGCCGCCATGGATCACCAAGATGAGCACCATACAAAGCAAACTGTAAGGAAGAGTAGGAATGGATTTATCTTTTCAGAATCTATCGAGGCTCAATTAACTTTTAGTGCTCTGGCTATAATCAGGAGGTGCGATTCAAGGTGCATGATCCAAAATCCTATTCCAAAGGTGTCGGCACGCTTGAGAACACCGTGAACGGTGCTCGAGGTGCCGATGAAGAAAATCCTGCTCATTCCATATTGCCACCCGGTAAAGATATTAATAAGCTCTACGGCATCACACCTTCCGACATCGACAAGTAAGTCATGTACCTCTGTTATTCTGCTTCTTCGGTTATTCTCTGCATTCATTATATGCATATGCAAAAAAGCAAAAGGGCTGGAAAAGTTAAGACGTTAATTACTCAAGGATAGTTAATCTTTCAGAGCGGCAGTACTTTTAATATTTCAGCAGTAAATGCCAGTATGCAAAGACCCAGTTTTATCATAATGTTATAAAATTCCTCAAGTTTTGAAAAATTTTCAACTTAAAGAAGTTGGTTGTCGGAGCACGTTGACTTGACCGGTTGATGAACGCTCATTTTACCCTCGCCTGCCCTGGACGATGGAAAAAGTTTTCTTATAATATAAGTTTAGTTTCACTTTGCTTCAGAGAGAACTTTGATGAGACTTGTTGCCCCGAAAAATTTTCCGGCATTTGAAATTCCTTTTTTATATGGATCTGTACACGCTTCGAGGAAGCATACATTTTAACCAACATTAACTTGAAGTACTGTTCTTGTAAGAAAGTTTCCATTAGGTTCACTTGAGGATTCAACCACTTGAGTAAGAGCCTGGCCGCGTTGAATTTATTTTCCAAAGTAAAGTGGAATAATTGAAGTATATTTTTCATTTTTGGAAGGAATGCTCCCATTTTACATGAGAAGATGCTTTCTCCTTTACTCTTGTGGCTCTTTCCATAATGTTAATGCAATCGGGGTCTACTCAAACCTTTGCCTGCCTACTGCATTACCCAACATACGGCTTTCTCTGCCTTAGTTTATTATATATATATGCTTTACTATAACATTGTATAGCAAAGTACAAAGTGGTAAACCAAGTGACACTGTCAAGGGAGTCATGTGACCCTTGACTCATTCACTTGTTTTAAACAAAGTGAACCATGAATCATGTATCATGGGAGTCCTAGAAGACAGAGACTCTACAACAATATACCAGTGAAATTAACTTTGTACCAACAAGGGTTAAAGCGATGAAAGTTTTGATAGATTTTCCCATGTTGGGATTGCATTACGTCAATAGTCGTTTGGACAAGTGTGACAGTGACTGTTTGTTGTTTTTACAGGTACTCTCGTGTTGTGTTCCCCGTATGTTTCATTTGCTTCAATCTGATGTACTGGATCATCTATTTACATATTTCGGACGTAGTTGACGGTGACCTCATTCCTCTCAAGATAGACGAGTAGTCTACCACTGGGGAAAATGACTTTTTTAGGGAAAGTTTGCACAGACATAGAGACTCCCCTCCTTTCTCCAAACAAGCAGAAATTGTACTTGAGCCAAAATGGAAAGAACAAGGGGAAAGGATTATTATTACTATCTCCCATGCCCATCTCGTCGTCGTCTTCTTCGGCAAGCGGCGGCGGCGGCGTCTCTCCAGCACCAGAAAGTAATTCAAAGTGATCTTTCTTCCCCGAAAAAAGAAAGGTTGAGTCCATCAACCTTACTCACGAAGCCAAAAAAACGAACCCCGGAGGAAATTTGAGTCTATTATAATTCAGTCCTTTGATGGGATCGGAGCGACCGTATTTAGAAGAAATTTCTATACAATACTCAGAGCAATACTTACCTGTGTGGACTTGGAAATGTGTTGGAAAATGGGAAGCATTCTCGGGTCTCGAGAGAGATGGACTCCTGGTGTGTGGTGGCGGGGAAGGATGAAATCAATGAGACTCTTCCAGTGACAGAATGACTGATGGCATGGAAGATTTCATCTCAGAGTCCCTTGTATATTATAAATACAAGTTGACAAAAGGCTCTATTTTATTCCTCCTGGATTTAGACTTTGGTGGCAGGAAGAAAGCCAAGGCCACACACGCGTCGTCATCATCATCCCAGCCAAGTCGGGATGACGGAACGTTGGGAACAATCGAGGACGGTGGCGGTGGCAGTGCTCCAGCATTCATGCGACTCTGTCGTCGTCACTTTCCCTCTAATACCAAGCCAGAGACATGAGGACTTGGCTACAGGACATGACTTTCATGATGATGCCGACTGTGAGGGATGGGGAAAGAACGCGACTTGTTTCTGACGACGACGGTGAAAGTTAGGAGGACCACGACCACCAGCCCCAATACCAAATGCTTTCTCCGTGTCAAACTTTCTTCGTGGGTAATCCTTTTGGTGGTGCAAGACAAGTGAAAGGAGATGATGCTTCCAGTCTAAACTCTTCCATACTTAACTCCAGTCCTCACTAATCTACTGTCATCAACCTCCGCACTGCCTTCTTGATTTCATTCATCACCAACATCTACTACAGTTCGACCCAACCAAGGCTGGAACACACTTCTTCGACAACGGCAGGAAAAGAAGAGACTATTTGCTCACTTTTACTATTAGACAAGGAACCATTTCTTATTATTGTAAAAAAAAAATGTCGGTGCCGAAAAACGTCCGGTAGCCTTTAAAGTTGGTCCTAACTTACACACTACGTACTAGTCAGGCTCCTTCGAGTTCTCCTTCGGGATTTTCGGTGCTATGAGGTGTGTGTCCTAAAATACGAGCCACAGAATCTTCTAGCCACATGAGAAAATCTAGGATTCAAGATAGCAGCGCGGCCAGGAGTAATTACGCCATCATTTCCCCTACCCACCACCATCAATGGAAATAATGAGTGAGACGGCCCTGTTTCAGCATCCATTAACTCAATTATACTTGTTTAATCATGCTTAATTGAACTAATTAACCAATTCATAAACAGCCGGGATACGGAAATTCTCTCTTCAGTTCTCTGAAGCTTTCCTCCAGCCCTGGAGCAGGAAACCATAGCCACAGAGTTTAAACATTCACACACCTCTTTGTTTATCCACAGGAATTGAATATCACGGTCCCAATTAGTTAACGAATACAGGCCTACTCTGTTACGCCCAGAAGGATTCATCAGAATGTGACCCAATTATTTTCAGTGTATACTCAAGGGTAATCAAGAGAAGCTGTGTATATATTCTGACAAGAAATACTCTTACCACAATCCGCACGGCCCACTACTCTGAATATCTCAGAAAACCAATATGGCTGCGGAACCTATAGCCAGAGCATGGGGCAGGTCATCCCAATGTCACAAAAGCAGCGAGTCTGCTCATTAGAATAAACAAGGTTCCCATCACCCAGTTCATTAACTATAATTTGGTCGCTTAACTTTTAAGAGTGATTCCAATCTATAACTCTTCCATATTTCATATAAACCATAATGGCGTTTCCTTGCGCTTGAAATATGCATTGAGGAAAGGGGTTGACGGGAATGTCACAACTCCCCGTTTCCCGTTGATTGACGCTCATGTCTTCAGTTTGTGTTTGCCATTTGAGATTAATCTTTCGTCTTCAATTTCTGCACACCCACTTTTCCATATTTCTCACCCGCGCCGCCATGAAGATTCGCGCACCATTTCGCAACACACACATTGTCCTCAAATAATTTATTTGGAGCCTACTATATACAGTTTGCTACACATTCCCTTCGATATGCCATGCGTTGTTTCTTTTTGTTTGCAAAGCTGGATTGGATTTATCATTTTCATAGAGGCAGAGTCCGCCCATCATGTCAAAGGGAAGGAGACACCTCCATCACTATAAAACTAATTAATGCTAAGATGAATTTCATAGGATTTTAGTAAGTGTATGGCACACCAGCTCAGGAAAAGTGTACATTTTTTCTATACTAAAACACATACAGCCAGGAGTTATAAATGAGGATTTTATACAGAAAGCAAGCGGCTATAAGCGGCTAGATTATAATTCGCCATCAAACACTATAAGTCTACAACACAGAATTAAGAGATAACAGGGAGGATCTTGGTTACACACGCTAGTACTTTTGTATTACAAATCCAAAACGGAAAACCTAAAGATTAAGAGCCCAAAAGTGTAATTGATAATGAAATTATATAATCAACGAAACATCGAGGACTCGTGTACGTATCTCCTTTTTGTAGTTGATAAAAATGAGCCTCCTGCATGTGCGTGTCTAATTGATCTTAATAAACTAATTAACGGACCGATTATAACTACCAACAAGGCCCTTGAAAAATGAGTCAATTAATCTCAATTCTACTCTAATGTGTATGTAACTGATGATGATGAAAAAATCGTATTTGTCGACATGCAGGCAAGACTGAGTCCAAATAAAATATTGCTAAAATGAATGTTCAACACGATCGTTTACTCTACGCTTATTTTATTATTCAGGGATAATCGGAGCTTTCTAATTCCGGTCTTCTGGAGAAAGTGGCGTCTGAGGCAAAGGTCTGATTGGTGGTGGGATTTAGAAGAATTTAATCGTCCTACGGATTGCAGATGCTCAGGATATCTCCAACTTTGAAAAGAGAAAGTTAGGCTGGGTTGGTGGATTATTTCTTCTCTATGCTGGGAAATAGACTTCAGACTACAGACGCTTCGACACGAGCCCTTTCCTGAATTCCAAACCCATTTCTTCTGTTTGAAAGGAGAGTTTACTTAGAGCAAACCACGCTTCACTAACTTATTTTTAATTCAAGGGAGCCTTGCATTGACGTTTGGACAATAAAAAGTTGTGGGCCTAATAGGCTTGTTAGGTGGTTTTGCCACTCCTTTACTGCTCCCTTGTACGCCTCCTTCGTATCAAAACAATTCAAGAGATTCACTCAAAATGAAAGTTCCAGATGACAATGGCCTCTAGAGAAGTTCTTGGGGAGGTGCATGATGGGCTGGGTCGTTCTTCCTTTTAATTACGAAGATTTAGAGACAAGGACGGAGGAGTCATGAGAATCACACTGCGTCACGGCTTACTTCCTTAATTATATAAATTTTGAAGTCCCGAAATCTCTTCTCATTTTATTATCACACTCTCAAGGAGGCTTCGAGTAAAGTAGAGCAACGCGCGTTACGCCCAGAACTCTTCAGATTTATTTATGGCACAAAGGGATCTCTCCCTAAAAAGTTTCCCCATCCGAATTCAAGAATTCCGCCTAGTGTCCTAGTGACAATTTCATCGTTGACTATGAACAACGTCCTTAGAACACGGCGGAGCTGAATGAATCCTTTGTTCCGGGCGTCGGAAAATGTCTTGGATCTCTTCATCCAGTGTCATTTTACTCCTGGCTTTGGGCTTGACATCCGAGATTTGGCCACCGTTGTCGAAGGTAAGTTTCAAGGCAAAAACACACTTAGATCTCCAAATGTAAACTTTACTGCGAGTACTTTTCTATGACTTTCGCAACGGGATTTCATACTTGCATATTCCTCAGTGTGCTTCATTTTTAAATCATAAAGGCAAAGAGAATGGGGATGGTGCCTCTGAGATTTGAGAGAAAATTAAATCATTGTTTTTTTCACTTGGAGGATCAAAGCATTGGACGAAAGGTTTGGATAGTTGACCCTGTGAATATTCCTGGAGAAAATGTGGCTGGTAGTAAGGAAAGTTTACGTTGGTACAAGACCAAGGATTGGAATTCCCGGACTACATCACCGATCACGCGTACTTTAACCGACAATGAGAATTCGGTTGACAGGAAAGACCAGCGACGTGTTAAGTTTCCCAGGTGAGCATAAAAAGGAAAGGACGCATTGACGCTTGAAGTGAAAGCAGGAGTCGTGAGGAGAAAGTGGCAAAGTGGCTTTGCCTTTATTCAAATGACTGCTTTCCTGAAGAAAATCTTGAACGACGTGGAGGCTCCTTAACACAGGGTTTCACTTATAGCGTCAATGATACTGGAGAAAGTGCTTACCAACATTTTCTATTCCTTTCTGTATGCAGTTATTTCTCGAGAACTTTTTCTTATACACCACTAAGGTGGAAAATGATGCACAAACGAAGGCCAACGTATCCACCTCGACAATACTGGAAAACACAAGCCCCTCGGTATCACCAATATTGGCCAGATCCTCATCTCCGTGGCAAACCTTACAAACATATTCCCAGCGTTGATCTTGAGATCAGTGACGCAGTTGAAGAGTACTACAGGAATTTAGCTACTTTGCCCGACTTCATAAGGGATTATCAAAGTTCATATCTCCAACCACCACTTCCGAATGAAGACTCAACTGAAGAGCAAATCCCACCTTCTGACGACTACACTCAAAACTATCAAAACGAGCTGAACAATGAGGATGAGCTGAGGGATTACGGTCCGCTTCCCAATGAAGATAATATTCCACCTCATCACCATTATGAAAATCACCATGAGCATCAAGAGCAGGGGATTGGTCCACCGGAAGGACACTACGAGCATGAGCAGGGTCCTAATCCTAATGGAAAAGTTAAGTACACCGGATGTAAAATTGAATCTGAGCCTCCTCCATTCCAACAGGAACCGAATCTGGAAAAGAGACCAGTGACACCATTCTTGGATCCGCCAAGTCCAGCGCCAGAACAAATTCCAGCTAAACCTTATGAATTCCCGACTATGGGAACAAGGACTCCTGTAAAACAGCAAGGACATAGGCCAGTTAGACCCTACAGCTTTCCATTCCTGGAAAAGCCAACAAAGGAACAAAAGCTCTTTCAGTTCCCATTTTTGGATTTGCTACGTTCAGTGGGAGAATTAGAAACTAAACCAGCTCTACCGTTTTTATTTCGAATGTTGGACTTCCTAAAACCGAAAACTGTGCATATTGAGGCAGTTCAAGAGATCCCATCTAAACTTCCAGAAAGTGACTCCATTATGCAGATGACTGAAGATGAGTTCGAGAAGCTTTATCCTCATATTTTCAACGAGTTCAAAGCCTCAATGCTGGCGGCGTTAAACAAGACGAGCTTAAATCAAGTTAAATCTAATGGGACAAAGTCAAAGTTAGAGGTTACTACAAAGGGGATACCTCAAAAGGAGCCGAAAATCCCGATGAAAAGTGAGCCCAAAACGACAACGACTGAAATGCCAGTGAAAATGAGTGAAACCCAAAGCGATCCTCTTGTTACCCAGAATAAAGGTGATACGAAGGTGTCAAATGGAAGTGAAACTTTGATGCCGTCAACACTTGATATGTCCGCATCGATATCTACTGAAATCCACCTCGACGAAAGTCAGAATGAAAATTTCAAACGAGCATTACTCGACGAGCTCATGATCCGAGTGAAAGCAATGGAGATGCTTAAGCCTATCCCAGAGCTCCCGCCTATTCGTCGCGTCGCGGAAGATCTAAGCAAAGAAAATATTTGGGTAAACATGGCGACGGTCGCACTTGAGAAAAAACAATTGAAAATTTTGAATTCGGCAATTAGAAAGATACTCGGAAAAGTTAGTACATAATATAATGATCAACCCACAATAAAATAAAAACCAAATCTTCACAAAAGCAAGCGGTGCGGTTTAGTGCTGGTTTATTTTATTTGATGAATTCTTCTATGGCATATGAATAGACTGAACTTATATTTTGCACGCTATTTTTATCGCCGTCTTGCAAACAAATTGTCATGACAACGGCTCAGGCCATTTTTGAGCGCATTGTTGAACAAGTCTTCATACGCAGGAAATTGGTCTTTCTGCAGTCATTCCCTTTTTCGTCGGCGAAGAAGTCAGTCGCATTGAATTTTTGCTCATTCAAATTTTGCGATTTTTGAAAAAAAGAAAAAAGAGAAAAAGAAGTCATTTAGTTCCTAGCTTGAGAAGGAATTAAAATGTCTCTCCGAAACACCAAGTCCGAATCGAGTGTCTCCATTCCTCAACCACAGAAGGAAGGGACAGTTTACGTGGATGCGACATCCGTCGCTCCTCCTCCATCTCGGGACTACTATCGTCTTCAAGTCAACGAGATGTTTGTAAGCTTTTCTTCGTACAAAGGATTTAGTGGAATTCCATCCTAAATATGTTGTTTAACATTTTCTAGATCCGTTTGACTCGCTGGCAGATTTCACACAAGAGCTCCTGCACGCCACCGGTTGAAACGAAGCTGCCATTGGAGAATTATCACAAGGAACCGAAGATGAGTTCCGAGGTTGCACGTCTCTTCGGGAAACCCATGGGACAATACATTACTGGACTGAGCCAAGGACATATTGACCACATTGTCCGACTTCCGGCAAAAGTTCTTGGACGCATCATGTATTATTCCGGCATCGAGAACCTTACCAACTTGGCCCCGGTCTGCAAACGCTTTGAAGAGGTGAGTCTTTCACTTGAGCAATCCTTAGAGCACCCCATTGTTTCCTTTCCAAATGTCAAAGGTAATTTTCGTAATATCTTTTATGCATGTGGGTAGAGAAAGGAAGCCATAACCGTAACTTCTTCAATTTAATGTTAGGGATGGTGTGAGCTTATGCATTCAAATGTGATAAGATTCTCTTCCTCACCTATACGCTAATCAAGGGAAAGGGAAAAGTGTAGTTTCCAATAAAACCAGCTTATCACATAAAATCTTCACTGGAAATCTCTCTGACATGGAGAAAGTAACTCAACCGGAGTAATGCACACTTTTTTTTTATACCAGGTAAGCTCTGGAGATACGCTCTGGAAGGCGTTCTACAAAACCTACATTCCCAAAGGCGTCATTCCGAAAGCGGCAGAAGACCAGGCAAAAATCTTTGGATGGAAAATGGCTTTCCTCATTCATCGAATCCAGGACAACGTGAGTTAAAAAAATCAGCCTTCAACTAATGACAAGGCGTCAATAAATTGTACATTTTTTACATTTCATATTAGGTCTTCCCACGTCAGAGCATGCGCCTTGGGTCGGCTGAAATTGATGAGATGGGAGATCGTCTTCGTGAACTTGTTCCAATTCCGAAGGTTCGTCAGCGCCAGCTCCAGCAAGAACAGAAAAAGGCAGCTGATTTGATTCCTCCGCCAAAAAACAAGCCACAGCGTCTTACCAAGGGGCAAGCTCGTGCTGTCAAGACATTGGATGACTATCTGAAGGAAGAAAGCTGCTCAACTGCTTCAGATGAATCCGACAATCCAAGTCGTCTTCCAACGTTCACAGCCAAGGGGTCTTACTACTCGAACAAGCGGAACGACATGCTCCTTATGCGAAAGAATCGAAGCCTGGACAAAGCGCGCAAAGGCAAATCTCCTACACCAGAATGAAAAACTACAAACACGCCATGATGAAACCCAATGAAAAACTCAATCATGGAATTTACTACAATTGATCAATGAAAAAGTACAAATCAAACTCTCATCACACCAAAGATAAAATGTAAAATGTTCAACGCTGTCACTAAAATGTTCAAACTGTAATCAAAACAAGTACAAATGGAAAATTGAAATAAAAGAGAGTTAAAATAAAGCCCTGCAATTGTTATAGTTTATTTAGCATTTTCATTTAAGCATAATTGGTAGATTTTTCACACTTTCTTTCAAAATCAGCTTTAATGTTAACGCTTTCTTCAAAGGACTTGGCGAAGGCTAAAATTAGAGAAGATAACAAGCTGTACGTGTTCCGTTGTCACAAGTCTTTTTTGCAAATAGAGGATCTCTACAGCCCTGAGTTGTTGAAGGAAGTTTCAATGATCTAAAAATAGTGTGTGCGAATCATCCCAATGTCAATTGTAATACAGCAAAATACTGGACATTTATAGCCTTATTTCAAAATTGAGTACAAGAGGTCAGCAGAACAGTTTTCCAGTCTGTTCCGCATTTTGCAACCTTTGGCTTCCAGCAGGAAATAACGATGAGTTGTCACGTACATTTCATAATCGCCAAAAGTTAAAATCCAGCTTGGATTAGAAACAAACCGGATTATGTAGTACAAGGTAATTTGCCTGAAATATTCCACCTGAAATCCCTAAAACATAAAAGGGAAAACTAATCTTCTGATTTTTCGACTATGCTCACACACAGGATGAAGGAAACCGCATTCACCATTCACCGTTTTTGCAACAACAATTCACTGAATCCTCTTCTTCGACGCGCCGTTTTTGGCATCATCCTTTCATCCTTTTCACTATTCCAGGAGATGTTATTTGTCAGAAATCCCGTCTGCAATTTTTATTTATTATACCTACCGATGAGATCTCGAATGTACCTTTGGTACAAATAAAATTACAAATCTGTGAACAACAAAACGCGACGGGGGCAAAGTTTCGCATGAGCAGGCTAAGGATATCTATGCGGAATCAAAACTCAGGCAGAAATTTTGCGATAGCAGCAACTGGCTCTCACGTTCCGAAACGCTGCAACCGCTTCGCTTATCTGGACTAGGTTTTTGCACGGTGCTTGAAATGAGAGCAATTGCCTCTAGAGGAATAAACCTTCTGGGAGACAATTGCCCTTCACGTCGTCAATGCATGCATGACGCCCAAGTTTGAACTCTAGCACTATTTTTAGTAAGGACGCTTGGACGACGCTTTAGAGTACGACGGAAGGTGGATGCTCTAAATACTATGTTCCCATTGGCTGATGCTAGAAAACAAGAGCATGAGTACATCATTGGAGTTGGGTGGTGGGTCGGATGGAACTGGAACTGGTTTTTGGACTCGTCTCACAGCGTCAGGCACTGAGTTGCTGATCTGATGATGCCACCGTAATGGCCTTTTGTACCATTCAGCCCTGTAGACGAGCTAATGAATCGCTTCATTCTGACGTACAGTTGGATCTTGTTTGGCCCGGTCTCAGGGATTTGCGATAATTGCCACTACAGTTAGAAAATAAAATAGAGCGCCCTGTTTAGTCATTATTCAACAACGAGTCAACTAAGAACAGTCTCCGGAACACGGTGAAATTATACAACGACACTCTTCAAATTTCGATAAATGCACCCGACTAATTTCATATTACTGAGAATCAAGAAGAAGAGAGGCACGAGGGAAGTTCCTAACTAATTATTATGAAGCTGGACATACTTGCAAATAGTTTGCTCATCCTTAATCTTTACTCGATCACTGGAATTCATATTTTGACATTTGAGTTCTTCAATTTTTGTTGTATCGGTGGTTCATAGCATCCGCTTTACACCGGGGGATTTTCCGGTCAATAGAAAGCTACGAGCAGCGCACCCTGAACTTCGTTGCAAGAAAATCCGTTGCCTCTGGCTCCAGGTTTGTTTCCGGGATTTAAAATCCGCGCCTGAATTTGGTAAGCCAACCATTTAATTTCCTTTGTTCTGACTACACTACACTGGACAATTTTATTATAAAGTGACAACAGGATTTTCCAGTATAAAACAAATGAATTTTATTTCTAATCCGGGATCATGAGGAGGTTCAGTGAGGTCAAGTTGTCGACCAAAACAGACCTTAATCAATGCAAACGAGAATCAGGCTTCACTTATGCTTCCGCCAACCGGCATCTGGAATGAAAGATTTCAAATGATAACATACGTCAACTACTTTGTCTAATCCTCATCAAGGGTTTTTGCAAGGATACCATTTATTCTGCAATATGAAATTATCAAGGATTTTGTTTCTTTAAGTAGGCAGGGACTATACACGCCGGTACGGCTTAATGGTGAAAGCCCAAAGGATTTGTTTAGCACATGACGTATTTTGCTGTGAATTGGATTTGGAGTGAAGGATTGTGGGTTCCAATTTCCTTTGTTTTGGAGACGGAAGAAGGAAGTGCTTGAAAGGAAGCTATAATTAAAATCACCCTGATTAATGACTGCCAATACGCACCCACACCCACACATTAGTTTAGCAGCAGGAGCTCTTGTTCCGTAATTTGGTCGGAAATCACTTCCGGTGTGAGGGTGTGTTTGCTTATTTTGAACTTGTTCCGATGCACTTCCAATACATTCCTTACGGGGACGTGGACCAAAGTTAATTGTTTCCAAATTAGTTTTATCCAGCAGGAACGTGTTGAAACAATGAACCCACGCCCATGTGAATCATACATGATGTGAATGGACCCTAATTATTGCATCTCATCCCTTGTAACTAAATCATTATACCTCCCTGACCATGGCCTCAATCACTCCAATCAATTTTACACAAACGACAGATCAAGGTCGTTCCTCTCATCAGCACCAATTCCCTGCAGTTTCTTCTCATTTCCATGACGTTAGCAGTTAGTATCATATTCCAGGAACTGGTGTGACAATTCCAGGTAGTTTGGCTTTGGCTATCTCATTGTCTGATTTACTTGTTACAGTTTACTTCCTGCTTTGGTTCTTAAGAGGATTGAACAGTAATCGTGATTTGAGCTCGACCTTATCTTATGCTAACAACAATGTTTGTGCGGACCAACCCAAATATGCTTTTGACCTTACTCTCAATCAGGGTCAGAGAAACCTTGAACTAGAGACAATTCAATTCAGAATATCCATATAACTCTGATTAAAATCGGATTTGGTCATGGACATTTATTTTCTACACGTCGGCCTTTGAGTGACCTAGTAGCCTCAGGTTTATTTGCTTTGTCTAGTCCAAATAATAAATTCGTCTGGAGCTCTTCACACCGATAAACAATTTTATATTTGAAGAGATTTCTTTCTTAAGAGGGTGAAAGGTTACAACGTAGAAAATTTTAATTGAATGCGCATTTAGACGCTGATCTGAATTTCTGTTTACAGCAATTGTTGAGGTCTCATTCGTCGTTAAATTACAGCCACGCGACGCTTTAAGTTTATCACTTTCATAGGCCATGTGCCCTTTACTTGGGCCCCTTTTATTTTGAGGATTTTAATCTTAGGGTTTGTTTTCTAAATGCAAAACTAAATTGTGCAATATGCCGTTTGCATTGCTACACGCAATAAGCCGTATTAAAATCCTTGGCCTTAAAGTCTAGTTGCCGTAGAGTGCAATGGTCTCTGTGGTAGAGCTGCTGAAGCCTCATCATTTTGCGATGTAGTTTTATTATGATTAAAGACCACCACCACCAGGAAACCGCCTGGGAGCATGTCAATAATCCAATTACCAAAGAACAAGGCTTGTCCACGCCCAAACCACTTTCGTAAATTATTCCTAAGATTCTCATTTTGCTACTCCATTCTTGTTCTGAAAACCCAAATTGAACTCACCGAAAAATGGGTAGGAAAACTACGGAGAGGAAAAGCGTCTACGGCAATAAAAAGCATGTAAACCTTTCAGTTCTTTTCGGTACTACTCCAAATTTCAAAATAATAAACTGGAAACTGGCGTACGAGACCTGGAAGCATTTCCAAGATCAAGGCAAAATGCACTAAAATCTAGACACTTCCCTTTGCGCAATTGGCTACGTTCGTCATGTCGAGTCGGCAAGAAGTACAATTTGAACTCCACATTGCATCATGGATTTTTGTATCCAGTGTGCAATAAGTCAGGGTTAATATGCTCATCAAATGCAAGTGACAGGCACTACCTCATCCGGAATGGGAATGACGCAAGTGTCAATTTCAAGAAAAATCGACGGACAAAGAGTCGTCATCGGTGGGAAACCAAAAGCTTTTGACACATTTTATTACTCTCACGAAGGAGTGGGCATTAATTAAATTTTATCGTGCCTTAATCAAACACCTGTATAATTCCTTGCGTGTGAATTACGTATGCGTGACAATACGAAGAGCATGAGAACTTGAAAGATTCGCGTATGCACAAAGGAGCAGGGATGCAAGTCAAACGATTTTTTGACTCAAAAGTTTATTTAGACGTCATAAAATCAACCAAAAGCCAAATGATTACTTTCTTTTTTATTAACCGCAATAGGAAATGAGTCTTTTCATTTGCATGACAAACCAATTTTTGCAAATCGTGAGAACGAATGCCTGCCAATCCGTCCTAAATTGAAATAGGAAACGATGATGAGGGAAAAGCATCTTAGAAATTATACCAAGTGCTTTCTCCATTTTCCATGGGATTAAATCCACTGTAATTTTTTCCATAGAGTAGGAGAGATTGGTTTTCTTCATAAAAGAATCCTAAAGGTTATTGAGCTATTACTGATTAGAATGACAAGCACAGCGAAGGAACTGAGGATAAGGAAGGTGAAGTTCCAAGCGAATCTTTAAAAGTCCATTTGGTTTTAGTTTCTTTATATAGTATTAGCTCGTGACTCTGGCAGTATAAGTTCTGGAAGTTTTCATCTAGTTGAAGCAGTAGTCAGAGACCGCAGTGTGTAACCACCAATATCATATCACTGCCTCCCCTATTCAGTTCAACTCCAATCGTTGTCAATCAGATCCACTGCAGTAGGCTCCTATCCTCAACAATTCAAAAGGACACGACAATTGTTTTCGGCAATCATTGAGCTACTCCGTCCCCTGTCAAAAGCATCTCTCAAATCAACCTCAATATTTATCCAACCACGAGTTTAATCAGAGCAATTAAGTGTGGGACTACGGTGACATTCCAAAGGAAATGGAAACTGTGGTTTTGAGTCCAACGACCCAGCTTCAGCACAAGATACGAAGTCGTTTTCAAGAATCTTTAGCGGAAGCAGAAAAAATCGCAGCAGCAGGAAAATCTCAGAGTGAAGATGGACAGAACTCATCGCATCCCCCACGCCAACTTCTCCAGTATCTAGTTCGGTAATAAGTCCAACGACTTTTGATATTTCGCCTTGAAGCATAACACTAGAGAAAAACACGATGCAGCGATGCAGTACTTTTATTTCATCTCCATAAAGTTTTGCGATGCATATACAAGGTTCTTCCTCTTTTTTGCTAAAATCGTTTTTCCACGTGTTGACTTTCTCTTTGGGAATAGGAACTTGTAATTCCATCTGTCTTCCATGCCGTTCTTATCACCGCGGTTGCTTGGAGACAATGCTGAGATTGTTTGCATGCATTGATTTTTCAGAATGTCCATCCATCTTAAGCAGAAATATTTATAATTTGCATTAGTTGGCTCTGAGCTCATGTGACTGTTGGTAATTTGATGCAAATTGTTTTTATGGGACTGACGCATCCAACATTTCTTCGTCCTTGTATTAAGCGTCAGCACGAAAGGAAAAGGTTAGCTAATCTGATTATTCACTTTTGCAAAATTGTCTACTAAAGCTGTGAATTTGTATAGCTTTGGGCTTATGATTAGCATACATAACTCTGCTTATGACGTCTGATTCAATGCACATTTTTGTGCTATACGTCAGATTACTGAGGATACTTTATTCTTCACCTGCTCAGAGAATGATTTCCATCATTTTCGCGTGTTCAGAGGTCACGGCGATTAGCCTTTATTTAGCTTACCCCTCGATTACTCTAGATTTGTTAGCTTTATCTGATTTACGATTTATCGGAAACTCCTGTTGTTTCTAACGTTTGACAAAACTGACGGACACAGCGAACTGATGCAATCAGTCAATTTTTTAATTCTAAATTAATTTTTCATCAGCACACAGTTCTTTATTGAGTTACTACCGAAAGCATGATGATGCTTGTCGGACGCTGTGTTCCAGGGAAGCGAATAGCTGAACCCGTTAAGCATATCCTCAAAATCAGCAGGTATATCTAACCAAATCACTTAAATTCCAAATCTAAGATGGCTGTAAGTTATATGTTAAACCTTGATTAAAAAGACGCGGGGAATCGTGAGAGCCTTGTCTTTGCGCAGTCGCAAAAACCAAGAAAATTGTTTAAAATAAAGGGGACGCTCATCTTATGTCCATATTTTTATTTTTATTCCATTTTAGGATGGGTAGCTTCACCTCGGTCCCAGCTCTTCGGGAGGATAGCCAAGATGTGGATTTTGAAGTACCACATCACACGACGCGTGATTCCTTGATTCATCGCTGCTTGTCCGAAATGTCTGCACAGCCAATATCACGAAACTTTGTCGACTTGATTTCAAAACCACCAAAAAGTCGTTTGGATGCTTTTACCGATCGAGCCGAAGACGAATATGAGAATACACAATTTGTACCTGCAGGACTCGTTCGCCTTTCCTTCCTATCTGAAGGTATTCTGCTTGAAAATGAATGAATTGTCATGATTTTAACGCCATTTTTTCTTTCATGGGCAGGTTGTGGTTCATACAGTGAAATGGAAGAAGCGGAAAACGGTGGCCATTTTCGTATTCTCACCTGGAACATTCTCGCCCAAGGTATATAACCACTTACTCTAAAAAAGATGGATGCTTTTACATTGTTTTGCCTGATACAATCCTCTTAAAGTCAAGGATGGTCATTGTAAAGTGACGCAAAGTGCATTGCGATTAAATTTATCTGGGTTTGGCTCTTTTTGTTACCATTTTGCCAGTCCCTTGTCTCTTGTGGTGAATTGTTTACAAGAGAGTAAATGAACTTTCTTTGTGATGCGCATTTTAGCTCTGGCAGAGGGCCATGATAACTTTGTGGGCCTACCCGAAGGAACTTTGGATTGGAATCTTCGTCGACTCCATATTCTCCATGAGATCCTTGCATACGATGCGGATGTGATTTGTCTCCAGGTGAGAAGAATACCTTTTTGCATCAAGGCCCAAGAATAACAGCCTGTTTGCACAACCATTTTATTTTTATGAAACCCTACCGTTTGTTTTCCCAAAAACAGGAAGTGGATCATTTCAATTTCCTCAGAAGCTCCTTGAAACCTCTTGGATACACTGGAGTCTTTTGTTCGAAACCAGATTCGCCCTGTATTTACTTGGCAAACAACAACGGGCCGGATGGATGCGCGCTTTTCTTCCGTCATGACAAGTTTGATTTGATCTCTGCATCTAGCCGCATCATAGAGATATGGAAAATACAATCAAATCAGGCAAGCACTCTTTTAATAAGATAAAGTGACACTTGACCTGCTTCAATTTCTAATTGCATACTTGAATGACTTTTCCAGGTTTGTATTTTGGCAAATCTCAGGCTTCGTCAAACTGGCCAACAAGTTTCAGTGGCAACGACCCACTTGAAAGCCCGTCACGGTGGAATCCTGGCTACGATGAGAAACGAACAAGGGAAAGACCTTGCTAATTTCCTTAATTCATGCGGTGTTACGTCGAACCCTTTGATTCTCTGCGGTGACTTCAACGCCATCCCGACAGAACCCGTTGTCGCAACAATCAAAACAAGGTATATATACTATTTTTGAACTTTGTGGAGTCAGTTCCATTTTTAGATTTTGTCGAATCCTACTATGATTAATTTGTTTGTTTGTGCGTATCAATTAGTCTAGACGTGTGTATGTTTTTTAGCTCTCACTTTATTATTTCAAAAGTGTTGTTTTGTCTTGTTTCCATAATCATTATGATGCAAACAAGAGAAAGTCAACTTTCTCTCGAATCATCCACTTCATTATTTCAATGACTTCCACTCCAGATTTCCTCGTCGAGTATCAGATGATGCTAAAAATATTTTCATTTCAATTTCAGGCTTGGTGTGAAGAGCGCCTATTCCAATCTCTATAATGGAGAGGAGCCTCCATTTACAACATGGAAAGTTCGTGGAGATGGAGAATATTGTCACACGCTTGATTACATTTTTCATAACAAGTAAGATGCCATTTGCATAAGTAGAAAGAAATTGGATCAGTGATTGCTTCAGACAATTGTTTCCTTGTTATGTATTTTTTTTTCAATTTTTCTTCCTAATTTTTTTCTTTTTCTGATCACTCGGGTGTGAAATCAAAATCCGTTCAATCTAATTTACTTTTTGCAGATACTTCACCGTGGATAGAGTCCTGGGTCTGCCAACTCCGGAACAAGTGGGACCTACAAGGCTTCCGAATTTGAGCTACCCCAGTGATCACATCTCCATTGCTTGCGATGTCCGAATTACAAATTAAATCTATAAAAGGATTATCTTGAAGCGACCCCGGAAGGTGCAGCGGAATCATATGGCAAATAGTCATCAATCACCTGCAGCACCAGTTAAAAAAACCAATGTCGAACTGAATCCATACTTGTAAAATCTATAAGAAGCGCTCACGAACATTATCCTCAATACTTCAGTTATTCCCATTTAGTTTTGTAATACAAATAACGTCTGGTAGTTTTCGGTAAAACGGATATTAGGAAGTATCCGTTCAGACGGGATTAACATCCTTTCTTTACGGAGACTTACAAAGTAACAGGCTCCTTTTTTTCACAAAGCAAGTTAAATTCAATAGGTAACCTTTGCTTTCTTTTGTACAATCAAAATGGAACCTTCCAAATGTCATAATGTGTCATGGCGTTTCTGTGATAAAGTGGGATTATTTTCAATTGGTGGAAACATTAGTTTACAAAATAAATGTGTAGCGCAATAAGTAAAATTGTAAAAGGAAAAACGAGAAGCGTTAGCAATCACGGTATTTTGAAAATTCTTAAGGGCTAAGAGGCCTTACAATGAAATTTTCTTTAGTTTTAGGAAATCGTGGGTTGTAATACTGCAGCAACTGTATATAATTTTTAAACAAGGAACACTTTTTTAATAAATTATGACTATAGTTAGTTGTAGTAAGCCCGGGTGATTTAGTATATTACGCCTATTCGCCAAATGTACCTTGAGATTGGAAAACCCGAATTAAAAAGTAAATAAAAATATCAACAACGCCATCAACTTGAAATAAAATTCTTCTAAAGTCCTGAATGATTTAGGATTCATAGAATTTAATAGCAATTTTAACTCCTCAAAATTACATGGTCTGAAGCAGCAGCAAACCGGATTACAAGGAAGACTTGGCTCTTATTTGCTTAAACTTTAGGAAATTATAAGCTAGCTAAATGAGTTTTAACACCACAGGTGCAGCTGGAATTGACATTTTTGAAAAGCTTCCTGACTAGCACCTTTCCAATAGCCTTTTTTAAAGACTTTTAGCAACGGTGCACACACGAAAATATTCAAGAAAGTCAGCACAGCCAAACAATGGGAAAGATGAAAGTCCCTTGGTGCACGACACAAGATTTCTGACCAATTAAAATGCCTACCAGCTAAACTAGATTTAGACTTATTCACTTATGGAATGGGCTTCTTTTTGCTACTTTCAAGATCCATCTTCCAGTAAGAACATGTTTCAATTCTCTCTCTAAAAGCACGCAAGCCAATCAGAATAAGAAACAATCTAACTCATACCCACGCCAAGCACAAAAAAAAAATTAAAATTGCTTCAGGACAAAGCACTTTTTGAAAACATTTACGCTAATTTTGGAACTTGGTACATTTGAATTCACAGCTCTTGTAAGGATGTTAATTATTACATTGCTTGCCTTTGGTAATAAAGTATTATCGAAATTGCATTGAATTCTATGGTATTATTAATTTATGTGTTTTATAATTAATTCTGCTTGAAATAGGCAAGGCTTCATCGTGAACTTGGAGCTCTGATTTGATTCAGACTTGCTTCTCCTGGTCGATTACTGCAAAAAGACAAAATGGTATATTAGCTTATGACTTCTGAGCATGCGTGGTATCATCCTGGTGACATTGTTACCTTCTTTCGTTGGCAAATTGTTTGACTCCTTCGTCTCAGTGTGCTTCAAGTTCTTGTGGTCAAAGTCTGCCACCCCCTTGAGAACAGCCTGTTGGGTCTTTTCAGTAGCAATGATTGCCTGATCTGGAAGCACAACTTTGACCTCGGTCTCAGTATGCTTCAGGTTCTTCTGGTCAAAGCTCTCGACGCCCTTGAGAATTGCCTGTTGGGTCTTTTCAGTAGCAATGTCTTCCTGGTCGGGCAAAACGACTTTTTCCACCGTTTCGATCTTCTTCATGGCCTCTTGCTTGAAGTTCTCAAGCTCAGATTTTAAGTCCTGCTCGACCTTTGGAAGTTCATCCAAGGATGGAGATCCCAATTCTGCCATTTTAGGAATTAAGTTGAAGATTGGATTTCTGCAATAAGAAAAGAAAAGAAATTAGAAATTAAAGAAAAAGTATTAAATGACCAAAAGAGAAATAACCTTGGTAATTAGAATAGCCTTACTCTAATGGATTTTAAAAGTTTGAAAACCTTTCATAAACTGTGGATCAACCGAACGAACAAGGAAAGGTAATGCACCTCTCCCTTCGCAAAATAAAAAAAAATATCCACCGCAATTTCCGTTAAGCGTGGTTCGCAGCGACAATCCGATTCCAACCAAAAGGAATTCCCTGGATTACCTTCCGCTTACTTTAACACAAGTTTCTAACTACCAAATAAAATTGAAAAGCCATAAAATAATCCACGATGAAATCGTGAAACCAGAAAATTAGAAAGGAGAAGCTTGATATTCTTTACAATTAATATGAGTTGTCATTTTCTATAAAAGGGAATAACGCAGTTTCTCTCGGTAAAAAAATATTCTTTGTAGTTCGCAGCACAATTTGTAACATAATTTTTGTACAAATGAATGATAATTTTTAGCTCCGATTCGTATTCCCATAATTACATTGATGAGATCCTAATGTTATGTCAATTTGTTTAGGCTTAAGCATTCAAAACTCCAAACTGGACTTATTTGTTCAGCCCATTTTGGCCATTTTCTACAAGTCAAGGGAAACATATATTTGCGAAGGTTGAAGCGTCAAAGCTGCCATGAAATAGTACACTACTTGAATGTGTTAATCCGCCCAGTGAAACCTATGGTCCGAATTCGTGTTTAACTTGGTATAACATATCCACCGACTCTTTGGAATGAAGAGTGTTCGCATACATCCGAATAATACTTGGAAATGAATGTTCCATGAGATTCCCCGTAGTGAGTTAGAATGACTGTCCGGGATCAAGGTACTTATCATTGAAGTTGTAATGTTCAAGTTAAATAAAATCCAACCCTTAGATATGGATTCTCAGAGGTCACAAAGAGAGACGCCAACCCATTTACCTATTGTGGTTCAAGTGCATTCACAAGCGCTTTGGATCTCTATAAAAACGATGATAAGATGAGCACACACTATGCCACGTAATGTGGAAACGTGAATCATTTATCACAATTTTGACATTCTCGAAGGAAGAGCCAACTTACGGAAAAATTAATTTGGAATCATGTTTAACGAGACGAAAATTTAAACCCTGAGAATCATGTATGAGTTATTGCGAAAGCGTTGGCTGAGATCATCGCAGTTGCGACTTGGATTCAGATGGCTTCAAATCTTAGTAATGCGTTAAGATGCATGTGATAAGAGACTCTAATTTAGAGCCATTAATTCCTCCTATTCATTTAGAATTCTTATGGCGGAAATATAGTAGTTTTTTGCAAAGAAATTCGATCCTAATCGTCTAACACTTGTGAGAAGAGGAAAGCAATGGACGGCACTGATGCCAGAACACAAGCCAAACTTCAATAATTGCTATTCGACAAATTATGGTTGATTGTTGGAAATGTGCAGGTAAGTGCTCCCATTTCACAGATGCCAGAGCCAATTACTCACGTCAATCGCATACTATTTAAGCTGGTAGTTTAATTGCGCGTCCTTCTTTTCATTAAACCAGGTGGTAGGTGGTGGTGGTGGTGGACTAGAAAATGCATTAAGAATGTAGGCGTTGGAATTGGGAGATACAGATACAGGTGTGCAATTTACAGACCAAGTGACAAAATGGCGAAAGGGGATTTTAATTCTTTGTCAATTGTTGTCTCCCACCCTCACGAAAAATAGGTTGATTCATGACAATGAAAAGTGACTGGAATTTGAAAGTCTGCTCAAGCGATTCATTACCCGTAAGAGACCATCAATTGTCACACAAAGTTCCCATTGACCATTTACAGGCAAAATGACGCCTTTCACAATAATGGCTTTAAGACTGCTTTCGAAAAAGAAAAAAAGTCCGTCACTGGGATTATGATAAGTTGACACGAGAGCCCCTGCCATGAGATACGACGTTACATTTCGATTTTAGCCTTCCATTACATTATATTTAACTTTTCCAAGATAATGAGCTTTGGGAATATGTACTTTATTATCCAAATTCAGAAAGTCCAAGGTTTGAATTATTTTAGTCCCAACCACCAAGTATTATTTGAAATTCGACCTCGAAAGACAAGAACAATGCTCCATTCCTTCAACTTGATTCCATTTTTTCATATTAAAATCAGAATAGAATTCAAGTCTACTTTTACGGCTTGACACGTCACCAGGGAAAATGATGAGACATGCATCCTTGCCCTTTGGTGACTCATTGGTAAAACCTTAAGGAAGGCCCAGCTCCCTACCCTCAAACTTTCTCCGGGATTTAGCCCAAAAACTTTCTCCTGACGTTTAAGAAAAAAAACCCATAGACGCTATATTCCAAACCAGCCTAAGTCATGATTACAATTTGCATCACTAATTACACAAGAGATGCATTATAGTTTGTTCGTTATATGCAGTGGTACAATGTGTAGGAGCACCGCTTGAAGGTTTATGAACTCTAGGTGCATTCCGTCGGCGCCAGACGTGGTATGATGACAAGATGCGATGTGTATAAGGTAAGAATGAATCATTGTTGAAACGTAACCAAAATTTAGCCCTCAAGAAATCACAAGTGCATTGTTACCTGAAGCCTGTGTAAAACCTATCAGGGTGTCTACAAGAACACTTAAACCATGCCTAACGCTATATGCTAACTTGAGAAACCATAAACCGGCAATCCGGAACAGACTCATTATTA
Source organism: Pseudachorutes palmiensis (assembly GCA_009869845.1). NCBI lineage: Eukaryota > Metazoa > Arthropoda > Collembola > Poduromorpha > Neanuridae > Pseudachorutes > Pseudachorutes palmiensis. The sequence continues at coordinate 86,738 of VNWY01000001.1, read as the reverse complement.
CGTTTTCAGGATTACTTACTCACTCAACAATGGAAGTGAGCATGAACTTGCGAAAAAGATTAAAAATAATTAGAGCCCGGAAGGTTAGAAGATCTAACTAGGCGTGGTGACCCGGCCCTCATTCCCAATGACCGTTCAATCCTATAAATCCGCCCTGTTCCTCTTATCCAGCATTCAAAGTCTAAAGTTTATTGGGGTGACATTTTGAGTCATACCACCGGAAGATGCAGCTCATACAATTCCAAGTAGAACGCCATTGTCATCATCACTAAAAAATTAAGCTGATGACTTCCTATTCTTGTGCCTTGTCGTACGCTCCAACAACAAAAAGGACACAAGCATTCCTTATCAACGAGCTGCTAACGATTGTATGGGCTCTCTCTAAATCGGAAAATAGTTTAGAATGACACGTACATCGACGGTAAGGCGTAATTCTTTCACAACTAAACCCTGTGCGAAGGCTAAGCCCCTATGATCTCACGTCTCATGTCAAATGTTTCGCCGCCGCATAGCTCCTGGCTGACATGTATGCACCCAAACAGCGAAAACAATGGACGAGAGATTTCAAAGAATGCGATGAGGTCATAGCACAAACTGACTGCTAACCCCTCCCAGGTTCAGTGTGGAAATGTTGATCTCCGCATATGTTTTATAGTTAAATTATGCTCGGCAATGAGAAACAAATATGCATTTCTAACTTTGGCCCTCCTGGCCTGCTGGAGTTAAATTATATTATGTGTCGAGCAGCGTGGAAAATCCTAAACGTGATCATCCCTAAGGAGAAACATTAGAATTTTTTGTATGATGTTAAAAACTGTGATGACGGTTATATGTTTTTAATAATAAACATGATCATGGTTGCTGTAAGCCAATGCAAAGTATCACTTTTCCTTTGTATTCTGTGATGCGAATGATGCGAAGCATTATTTGTCTTTTAGAGAGACAAAGGCTCATTTTATATGCAAATGTCCATCATCGCAAAGATGAGTCGTCGCTAAAATTTATAATGACGGAGACAAATGCATACGGAATTAACAACAATTCGTTTAGACGTGGACATAGACAGGGTCAAAGAACAATACTAGGAGGCACCCACAGCCACGCCCACTTTTAACATTCCCATCTTCTCCTTGAAACAATGAAGATAAACTTTTCTCGCAATGGCAATGACAATGCAGTGACCTGTGTGGGATTCGCGGCGACGAAAAGATTGCTCGACACGAATTCGAAAAAACCAGGTGCAAAGACGCGCCACTTTTCGTTTTCTGCGCGCAGAAAAAAATGCCGACTTCACTCTTTGCATCTCTTCCCTCTGCTCTAAGCCCTTGACCGGTTAATTGGTTCTGAGTTTTAATTACTTGTACTTACAAAGTGATGAATTAGTAGGTGTGTATGAGGGTAGCGGATGACTGGTTTGTCTGTGGTAACCGAGCTTCCTTCCTGGACGACTGTTGGTGACGGACTGTCAAAACCTAGGTTCGCAAGCTGTATTTGTGGGGTGCAGCCGTGGCGACTTTTACTGAAAAGAAAAGAAGGGAGTCTCCTCCCTCTCCAACAACTGTGGTAATCGTTATATGCCTCTGCTCGCTGCAACTGTGAATCCGTTGGAATCCACTACAAGCTAACAGTGTGTTTGTTAAATGGAACTGGGGTGGTCGTCATAGCAGGGTTCTTTATATGTGAAACCTGAAGGAAGGGTGGATCCGTCATGGTGGATTATGTACTTGAATTCGTATGGAGAGGGGGTGAGATCACTTGGATGCTGGGATACTGGATTCAGTACCCTCTCTAACATGTCGTAGGTAGTCGTATTGGTACTCGCCAATTGCCAATTTCAGCACTACCAGGGGATGACTCACTTTTTCCAAACAAAGCCTCTTGTTTATTTTCCTCATCATCATGCGCTTACCAACTAATTATTGGATATCAAACGACGCATTAAGCCCTTATCTAAATTCATATTATGAACTACCAGCAGAGAGTTAGTCAGCGCTATTTGTCATCCCAGTTCCAAATTTCCTGGACTCTTTCCAGGGTCAACGACCTCTGGGTTGATTTTGAACGAATTCTCATTTGGTATTGTAAACAATCCAATGCGGAAATGCAGTTACATCGGAGGAAGTGGATTTAACGATAGTTTTACCACATAGCATTTGAGATCGGATTTTTGAAAGATGCAACCAGGACTGGAACCCGGATTTTTCCCTTGTTTGGGAATTGGGATGGAAAATGAAAGAGACGCCAACCACGGGAGTTTTAGAATAGGGGCGATGCCATGAAATAAAAGTTAGCCACTCGAACTCGTTAACAATTAAGATTATAGAGAGGGTAATTGAATGTTAAAAGTGATTTATCGGTAAATATGTCAAACGTTTAATTTCTTTCTTGGACTTGGATAAGGAAGTTAATAAATCCTTAAGACTCCACGTAGTCAATGATTAAAAAGTGGGTTAATGCCTTTTAAGTCTGAAAACAATAAGGTTCAAACTGACCTCATGAGATACACCTGAGAGGAGACAATGGGGTTTTAATAAGTATGTTGACTGCGCCCGGTGTAATAAAAATACATTAATATCAAGGATTTGACCCGCCTGACCTTGATAGCTCATACAGCAGCGTCATTTCTACAAAAGACTTATATTCTGCAGATCCAGATGCTCTGCCGCCACCAAGCTTCCTTTAGGGTTTAATTTTGCTCTGGAATATTCATTAACGTATTAAGCAAAACGAGGTTGTACAAGGATTGCGGGCGTCAAATCTTTTGTTATCATGCCGTTGTGACCACTTAATTAAAAAGACGTAATCCAACTTAAAATTGTCATTTGGTTTTATACCCTTGAAGGCGTTCATTGCACGTTGAGTATAAAAAAGTCCAAGGAGCTCCATAAAGATTCAAATCCCAAAGGAAACTGGAATTACTTGGATTATGAATTGTTTTTTAACTTCATTCCTGTTCCCCTCGTAAACAAATCTAGGGAGTGTAAAAGGCAAGCCTGGCCCTGCCCTGTCCAGGCACTGTTGCTCATTACATCGATGACCCAAGACATCTTCAGTCTGTTCTTGAGACCCAAGGAATAACCAATTAATCATGGATTAGATTATGAGCTATCACACACAAAAAACTCACAAATTCAACGTCAAATCTGGCATTAGTACTTTTCAAGTGGCGGCAACATCTTTTAGAAAATGACGACGACCTCGTAGAAAGGAGAAACGATGAACTGGGATTTATTTCGCAGAAACCTAGCCAAGAAGAAAGGGAATTTAATAGTCTTGTGAGCAATAATGAAATGAAGATGAAGTCAAATCCGAGTTTATACATGAAAACCAGTTTCGCTGTGCATTGCGCTTCTAATAAATTCATATCTCGTTACAGAGATCTTTATACGGTTGCAAGTCTGGAGTCACAAGCCTTTTCAGTTGAAGTTTTTTTTTATTATTAAAGTTTCATTCAAGTTTGCACAACAATGATTTTGGAGATAAGCATCTATTTTGCTCGTTGCAAAAATGGATTAAAAACAAAGGACGCTGCTTTCAGTTCAACACGGCTCTGCATTTGGTTCGCTATAGAGATCGTATACAGAACACTGCTATGATTAAATATACTTAAAATTGCTAGAATTTAGGTTAGCTATATTAATTAATTGATGACCTGCTGTAGCTGACCTTTCATTGTCAGTAAAGCATCGTTTTGCAAATACAATTTGTTGCAATTTACACATAAGGAGTTGCTTACTAGCTGCCATCTGTAGTTTTTCAGGGCGGTTGAGTTGGTTCTCACTAGTTGGTTCTGTCCACAGCGAATTTTTCGAGACACGACGCCATTCTCTCGTTACACCCACGAGAACTTACTTTGATTCACATTTACCTTTAATATATCTAATATATATCTAAATATGATATATTAAAGTGTGAACGATCCTAAACTTACTTCGCTAGAGTAATTTTCAAACTATTCCAACTGAAAAATTAAATTCCTAATGTGTAAAAACGTAAGTTTTTTTATCATTGTATCATTCACTGGTTTAGCATCTGAAATTCGATTCATCATAAAGCAAAAAAGTTTCGCAGAGATTGGATTTTGCATCATAAGACAAATTGGGAGTTGTTGCGTTGCCTGCCGAGATCCGTGTTTTCGCACTACTGACGAGGGATTAGAGGATGTTTGGCATGGGATTTGGCTTGCAGAAACTGATGCCGGGGTCATCGCCTCCTTCCTCCTCTGCTATTCGTAGCTTTGTTCGAGTTCCCTGTTGGATCCTAATAATTTTTGGCCTAGGTGTTTGGGTTGTTGGTGTTGTTTGGCTATAATTTAAGAGTTGAAGGATGTCTATGTGTCTAATTGAATGGGAATTGTAGGGTAGAACACTGGAAGGGATAGCGGTTGGCCTATTTTTGCAAGGATTCGTTCACGATATTTTTATTTTTTCCCCTTTTGGCCTACTACTCTACTACTAGCACAAAACCTCCATCAACCGAGTCAACATCTTCCTCCAATTATCCTACAACAACAATCAGTACTCGAGCAGTGCTCACAAGGGAAGGAAATCAGTGAGCAGTGGTGGTGGGACAAGTTCCAATTTGGAGGCAAATTCCTTATACACCCCACCCTAAGCCTCGACTTGCCCTAGGTAGCCTTCACCTCCACCAGGACAGCCTCCCCTTGGAGAAATACCACTTCAACAATAGGATCCACCACCACATCCATTAAGTCCCTTGCTCAAGTCAGCAGGGAACAAAGGAAACAAACTTTCCTAGTTTGACTTTCTTCAATCTCTCTCCCAGTTTAATCTCGTCTCTCTCTTTCTTCGCGTCTCTTTCTCCTTGATCTTTCACTGTCAAAGTCTCCTGGGACAGCCTTCCAACTCTGTACAATCACAATCAGTTACAAACTTCATCAGTCATTTCCATTTACATAATAATGAAGTCGGCATAGAGTCGCGCTCACTGGTTATTCCGTAGTCTAATAAATTGAGCCAAGTAGAGCTGAGAAGTTGCTAGTGTTTCACTGGTGCATTACAAACGGTCTCAATAATATGGAACTGTGGAAGGTAAGTGGAAGACATTTTAATTTAATGGGTGTAAAAATAAACTCATTAGTGTAAACTAATGGATAGTTGGGCCATAATAGAACAAAACTTGTGCTTTCTCCTCCATAAACAGGGCGTTAATTACTATGGTTTCCCGGGTAGGCTAGGTCGGTGTTTGGACCACAAAATGCCTATGCCGTATCGTGCTTGTCACTTGAATTTCTAAGAACATTGCCAAATGTTTCTTTAATGTCGTTGGGCCTTGGTGGATTGAATGTGCTAAATCCAAACCTTTTTTGCAGTTGCAAAATATTTTTTTTGAAATGGTTGCTCAAACATGTTCGAACATTTTTCATATATTTAAGAAATTATTATTTTCTAACACATTTTTTTCTTCATAAAATCCTAACCTGCTAACACAGATTTAACGGATGACTAAGGCTGACTTCTAAAGTGTAAAGTAGCTTACGATAGCTGCAAATTATGTTTAACCTATTGGAACTAAATTGAAATTTTGTAATCAAATGGGAAATTAACGATGAACTTTAATTAACTGTAGCAGTAAATTAATTGCATTAAAATTATTTCCATGACCTAGGTCTGCTATTCGAACTGTTAGGAATAATTTATTTTAAAATGGGACGCAGCTTAGAAAAAAGGAGACACACGGCGCGTCCTCTTCTATAAAAGTAAATATGGGGCACATGATGCACAACTGGCTTGGGTGGTGGCTGACACCAAAGGATGTCAAAAGAGGTCAACGGCCTCTTGGGAATCTCATTTCGCATCTTCAACTATAAATAATTTTATGCAAAAATCAGGCTACAATGACACGCCCCATTTCAAAGGAAGCACGATGAGATTTGACATTTCCGGTGACATTTACAATAACTCCTTTTCTCATACGAGTACGATCATAAATTCATGTTTTATTCGGACATCTCTGTTATATCAAAACAGTGCTTCACTGACACTTGAAACTGCAATAATCGAACGAGTCAGAGCGTATGAAAAGTGTGAACATTTTTTGAGCTGGTTATAATTGATTGGCACAATTGCAAAGTGGCTCCTCTTCTTGGTACATCATAATGATGCTGCTGCAGGGAATAATAACCTGTTGACTTAACTCACTCGTGGCCTCTTCATTGTTGATCTAGATTTTTAGAAACCATGACATGACATAACTAGACCGCTTCCAATGAGCCCCACTTCATTACACAGGAAACACTTTGCTGTGATTTGTTACTGTCTGCGCAAAAAGAAGATTCATTCCAAATGACATGCTCATAACTTATAAGCCTTGTGGCTTCATTTCGATGAGCAAATGTAGATGAGACTAAGGCACATTAACCTTATTATTTAAAAATTTAGATTAGCCTAAGTACAATTCTGCCGAGAATGGATTACTGGGTCGCAGTCGTATCCCATCATTCATTCTCTTCTTTAGCCCAGAAACTCCTTCCGCGGTCATTGACTTTCCTCAGAATCAGTCCAAACTCCTCCGTATTGACACTTTTGACAGACACTTTCTGCCATTCAGTCAGAGTCATAAATAATTTTGATAGATTAGGATAGAACAGGAGTTTGGATAAGAGGTCGATTAATAGGGAAGTTTCCAGCGGTCGTTATATACTTAGTATACTAGATCAGTCATTGGTCTCAAATCCTTCCGTGCTAGAATCCTATAGCCTCTAAAGAAACTCTGAGCTGAATTCATTTCATCAAAATGGACAATTGAGAACGGAACCCTTGCAACCTGCGTGGGTGGATGCCTGTTGGAATATTTTAAAGTCAATTGTTAAAAGAGTCAACAGATGAAAATGGTCGGAGTGTTTGTTGTTATACAGGGAAAGTAGGTTTGCAGGAACAACAGCACTGCTTTTAATAATTAATCAAAACTCGGTCACCGGGTTCTTGGGCACAAAAGAAGAGCACGCGTGGGAATTCATAAAATTTAACACAGGGCGTCATGCACCCATCTTTGTTTCTGAGAACATGCGCATTGCGAACCTCCGCCATCCTACCTCATTTCTTCATGTTTGCTATTTTTATTCTTTTAATCTATTAGGTCTATAATCAATGACCAGTGCTCAGAACCAAGAATCCATAATGGACACCAGAAGTAGAACCAATAATTGAGCGCTGCCAAATGATAACAAAAGCGCAAAGCGGAATTATTGGTTTGGAGTCAAGGAGTATTCCAACGGAAACAAGAGATGCACGACGGGAAGGCCGTCAGCGTCATTCCATTTGGGGATGAGGTCACCAAAGAGGCTGGAATGGAGCGGGGAGATGGCGAAGTCAAAGAAGAAGAAATGGATTTGGTCAAAAGGATTGACCTAAAAGGACTCAAAAATGGGTTGCTACACCTAGGCCAAGGGAACAGTAGCAGCGGCTGCGGGAGCGGTGGCGAGGATTCTAGCAGTGACGAACCAGTTCACCACAGTCGAATTAGTCGACACAAGCACTCACTGCCGCCGAAAAAGTACCGCCTTAAAGAATCCAATGCAGCATCCTTGCAACAGCCGAAAATCAGTAGCCAGCACTTTGTTCCTTTTACTGATGGGAGAGAGGAGGATGGCAATAATGGCGGAAATCTTGACGAACTAAACCAAGATGATGACGAATGCTCCAATAAGGACAACGGGATGCAACATTCTTTGACCTCTGGAGAGGTATGTAGTATTTAATCACCGCTCAAATATATAGCTGCAAAAAGGGATTTTTTATTTTGGACGTGTTGTTCAGAATTCGGATTATGAAATGAGCGGATACGGAGACGGGGACGACATGAGTAAACAAGATGGAGAGGATAATGGGAAAAAGTTATTCGAATGCGACGTTTGCAACATGAGGTTTTCAAATGGGGCTAATATGCGGAGACACCGAATGAGACACACGGGTAACAAAATATTTTGACCCTGACTTTGCTAAGATAACTAAATTCTCTCTGCAGGAGTCAAACCATTCGAATGTCGCGTCTGTCAAAAGAGGTAATGTATAACGTTCGTTTTGTCCATTCAACAAAAGCGATAGTCCAGCTTTTTCCTCTTGTAGATTTTTTAGAAAAGACCATCTAGCGGAACATATGGCTACACATTCCAAACTGCTTCCATTCCGCTGCCCTATTTGCAATAAGGGTTTCCAGCGCCAAATTGCAATGAGAGCCCACTTCCAAAACGAGCATGTCGGTGGATCTCATGATATTGTGAAGGCGTGTCCACTTTGCAGCTACAAATCCGGCTCGATGAAATCGCTTCGTGTTCATTTCTACTCGCGACATGGGATAGATTTAGACAACCCACTTCCGCACTCAGTATCCCTCCAGAACTCATCCAAATGCGCAAGTCCAGCGTCTCCGGGAAACGCAGGCAGCGGAGAGTATAGTGAACTTGCACATGCGCTTGGATTCGAAGACCGTGAAAAGAGCAGTGATTCAATGATTCCGTCACACTTCCTTGTGCCACAGATTGAAATATCTTCAAATTCCCCTTATCCGTCACATTACCCATTTCCTGCAGACTCCAGTTGTCACCCACAGGACGCCAGGCATCATAACAGTAAATCTCCAATCACAATACTAGTACAAACAAATGAGCATAAATCCTCTCACTCCGGAATACTCCTTTGTTTCTTCTAGGTAGCGAGGAGAACGTTTCTCCAAACTCGGATTCTAGTTCAATTACTCCCTCGAGCTTGGATTTGGGGGTCGTCAAGAGGGAAGTTCTGGAAGAAGAACAATCACGATCCTCTGCCAGTAGTGCAGACGAAGGGAAGCCTAAGTCATTGCTCGATGTAGACGAGGAACAGGATACTCCGGAAGACCTTTCCTCAGGAGCGTCATTAAGGTCATTCAGGTAGGCTATATCCCCAATTTGCAAATTCTCGGCATAAAAACCTTTTCCCATAACTTTCCCAAGGTCCACGCTCACTCCGTCCTCGCCACTGATCAAAGTCTCTCCGTTGAAATCCCTACTTCGGGAAGATTGGAGGAAAGATGCCACAAGGTGTTCCAAACTCAAAGGGCTCACCAGTCAGGGCTCTACAAACGGGAAATCAGGGTGCTCCATTTCCACTGGCAGAATTTCCGCAAGCAATCCTAGCTCAAACACTTCACATTCAGTAAGGACCATGTCACACTTGGAATTTTTGAAATTTGAAATCCTTGTCTGGCATAGGCATCTTCTGATGGGGAAGCCATCACATCGTCCGAAGGATCGTCAAGTACCCACTTGACCCCAAGTGTGCGAGAATTCCCCCACAGCCCTAATTCGATCCACCAATGCATCTACTGCAAAATTGTATTTCCTGATATAACGCTCTACTTTTTGCACAAGGGATGTCACTCCGACTCCAGTCCATGGCGTTGTAATATCTGCGGAGAAGCTTGCTGCAACGTCTACGATTTCAATTCCCACCTACTTAGCAAATCCCATCTCTGAATGTGACCCAGAAATGACCTTAATTTAAAATGCCATTATTGGGAACCACCCTGTTTATCATCAAAGTCTTCCACGAATCAAAGCCCAGTGCCCTCCATAAACCAACATCATCACTTTGATGAGAACAAATTAACACTTTTGTGACTTATTATAGAGATGGTCGCGCATATAATTACCATTTTTACAGAAATACAAATAACCCATACCAATAACAAAAGAGTTTTGCTTCATTTAATTACAAATTCTGATTATTTTATGTCATCCTGTCCGCAGATTACAATTTTATTCTGTCAAATTCTGCCTATTAAAACTCAATCCAACATCAACATTATTTTGCTTTAACTTTCTTGTGCATGAGTTTCTTAAATCCCCCAGTGGAGTAAACAAATTAACTTAATTGAAATAACCATGTTTATCAGAACAAAAATTGCCTTGTAATTACACCCTATGACTAAACTTTTCTTTTTAGAAAAGACGCGAGCTTCCAATTCAAGTGCTCAATTTAAGCACTGAATTAGTGGCTTTTATGATAGTGTGTTTGGGAAGGTACATTGATACTGATTTCTTAAAGTTTTCCAAAATAATAAATTGTAATATGAAAGTAATATGGTACAGAATCTTAAGAGCAAAAGGAAAATATGTATCAGTAGTTTCAGGTCAGTGAGACAAATTGGTGATCAAACAGTCTTTGAGCGAGGCTGAAATAATACAGAAGAAACCATGGCCATTTTGAGCTGGCATGGTTTGAAAAGATCTAGAAATGAGATTGAACAAATGTTTTTGACTGAAACTTATAAAGTGAACTGAGAACGTTAACAGTTTCTAAGCCCATTGAGTTCATCATGACGATATAATCCAGACTAGAAAAACTTTTTCAAGCCTTTTATAAATTAAAATTAATGGGAATGAGGCTTTTGGACTGAGTGCATGAAATCTGGCGCAGTCTAAAAAATACTCCAGCTTCTTAGCTGTGTTACAAATGAATTCCTGAAGACAGATTCCATGGCAGTGAACGTTATACAAAACTAGGAACACACTGTGTCTTGTGTGGCGTTCCAAACTCAACAAAATAAACAATTTCATTATCTGTAGCAAGTCGTGAGTTTCGAAACAGGAGAGAGCTGGAGGTTTAGAGTTTAGCCTTGCTCCGGTGGCATGACCTGACTAAATAGGTCTTGGAGAATGAAGCCCGTCTACGTCTTCACCTAAATTAGGCCAATGGTCAGCGTTGCTTGGACCCCAATCGTGTAATCCATTTGTCAGTGATGGGCGGTGAGTAAGACGGTGAGCTGAGGAATAGAGGAAATCCGTACAACTCCAGAATGATGTTTATGATTGCTCCTGTTGATAAACTTACCGATACTGAAACCACCGCTTCCTTCTAATTGCGTTAGAATAATTATCACTTGTCTAAATCAAAGGTATTTGAGTTAGGAGTCATGTGGGGTTTAAATGAACAAGATAATTCAAGATACCGGTTCAACGGTGGAACAGAGTCAGCAGTTTTCAGCAAACCCCGAGTGGAAACCACATTGTAGCTTTCTTGGCAATCACATTTCACTTGAATCCACTTGTCATCGTGTCGATTTTCAACTACTACGACTAGGCCAGCCCAACCTTTTGTTAAGTAGTAGGCGGTCATTCCTTCTCGTCCTTCGTGTCGCTGACCCCTCTCCATCGTGAGTCGAATTATTGCATCCGCCAGAACGTAAGCGGGTGGAGCAATTTGGTCAGAAAGAACTTTTTTGGAAGAATGAATAGACATCACATAGCCAGGATAAGGCGTCTCAGTTCCTGTTGAAAAATCAATCAAATGTTACTTATGAGGCCACACTTAGGCTTTCACTTTGAACTATACCATTCAACCCGGTCTGCCAGTGATTGAATGCCAATGGTACGGCGATGTAGAAACCAGGCTCTATCATTTTGTGACATCCCACAAATCCACGCACTTGTCTTTTTGAATGCTCAACAAGTCGTCCTAAAACGAGCTTCTGAGAATCGCTTTGACTCGCCTCCAAGCCTCTAAAGAGCACAACGCATAAATCCAGTTGGGATCGCTGAGATTTCTCAGAGCTCCTAATAAACACATCCAATAAAATTTTGGGTGCACAAGTGCAGCAATTAGTTAGTTAACATTTTCCAAACTCACCTGTGACCTTCCTGGAACAAAGTAATTTCAATCTCTGTTGCTTCCAAGACGGTAATAAGAATACAAGAAAGGTGCTGGAAGTCAGCAGATGGAGGCAATATTCCCTGGAGTCGTCGCTCAAACCAAGAATCTCTGACTTTACAAACATCGATGCAGTCAAAATATCTAAAAACAAAAACTTATGCTTATGTTTTGAAACATTGATGAGGTGTCATTATTCACATTATTCATTGAAACGTTGACTTACCTCAACATGTCGTCGAATGAAATCCAGAAAACACCGTCATCGGAGCCTTGAGGCATAAGCTCTTCCCGAAGTTCTGATGTCCACAACGCAGAGCCATCACTCCAGTCACCCTTCCAGCTGTACCGTCCCCATGGATTTCGCATCCGTAACAACCTACGATTCAGAGAGAAGCAGCAACATAAATATTTCTGGTTGTGTCAATTTACCCCACAAATAACAGTATAAAAGTTTACTTTGTTCAAAGCAAATGCTAAAGTTCCTTCGTTATAACGAAAATATATTTATGAAATACTGTCCAGAGCATCTTACCGAAGACTATTGGAGCCATTAACGCTGAGGACTGAGTATGCATGTCGGGGTCGAAGTCCTTTCTCTCTGTACTCGCCTTCATCCACTTTCATATTACCCCCACCACATGAAGCTCCCTGATAAAGAATAACTTAATTAATGATTCTGACTGATTCAATTAAAATACCAATTTATAGAAACATACCATTAGAAACCCAGCAGCGTGACAAGATAGAAGCTGAACCCAAACAAGATCACGATCCAATTCCTCATCTGGACCGCTCTGTGGACAATAATCTCACGTTACCCACATTTTATGTATAATATACCAACTCGATTAATCTCGGAATCGAACATTGATTTCAAAATCTTTTAGACACTTCTTGTTATACCTGCAAAGAAATGCTTTCACAAGGGTAGCCAGTGAGTGTTGCTAGACCCTCGATAGCCCTTCCAGAAACCAGAGCCTCATAACAACCATGAATTTTTGCTACACCTTTTTCGATAAGCGGAACCCATAATTGCTTTCGCTTTGCCTGCAAACAAAGTACAAAATGAAGAACTTGAGAAAATGGGTATAGTTATTGAACTCACTTGTGAATACACAAGATTTTTCCTTTTATCACATGGCAATAGATCATCGATGATAACTGTAGTCCAAGTGCCGTCCTTGCACAACCGAATCATGTAGGCACCAACGGATGATATTTCTTGGGTAACGAGTATTTTCTCGACCAGCTCTTTTCGTTCCGCGATAACTGCCAGGGCGCTCAGCAGCCAACAGTTCCCAAGCACACCTGCAATATGAAATTGAATTGTAAAAGAAAAAGAAGCTCATATAATATGCTAATCTTGTTTTAGAATGTTTAACCTTGTGAAATATCTGATGGCAGTGGAGTTCTGAATGTGGCCCACTTGGCACATTCGGTGCCATGCTCAGTGACAATGTCTTTCGGACGAACCCAATGGGCCACCAAATCAGCATTACTGGTAGCAGCAGCTTTGGGATTATAATAAAGAGATTTTGGAGCTGGTGGGAAAAGATCGTCGACAAAGTAATCTCCAGTCTTGTTGCAAAAAGCAACAATCTCGTGATACTTTTGTTTTGTTCCCTTCTTTGAATTAACAAGAGCAGATAAGCGTGCTGAGCTCGGGGTTGCCTTATCCTTGCTGGAATGAATTCCTGCAGCAACACCGTTGGCAGAAATACGCGATGCTTGACACATCTCGCAAGTGGTAGATTTCAAAGGATTCTTGAAAGTACATTTCTCGCACGACCACTTCCGCCGGATACGAGAATGAGAGCTCTAAAACAAAGCGAAAATTAGACACTTTAGTTAAATCACGCTGTAATTGCCAGTAGACATTTATTATTACCTTCACTTCTTTGTTTTTATCCCAATGGCATACTTGACATCGATGTGTACTCAATGGGTTCTGGAGGGTGCATTGTTGACATACCCAAAATTCCGTAATTGCAACTGATCGTGGCCTCCCAGGTTTTGGTCTTGCGAGTTCAAAGCATTTCTCAAAACTGGGTGAAGGTAATGATGGTAACTTCCGTTCCGATGATAAAGAACTTTGACCTGGTTTATTCTTCTTGCAATCTTCGCAGAGCGACGAAGTAGATGAACAGCGAATACATTTTGGCTTCGGCAGGGCTGACGAATCTTGGAAGTCCGCTTCTAAGGTGGTGGGTTGAGACGTTGGAAGTGATGAGCGTCGTCTTTGGGATGTACTCTCAAGATTGAGCAAATCATCCTTTTCAATTTTCGTTTCTTCTGGAGATTGTCCTGATTTTTTACACTCAGCAGTCTGGTCTTTAACTTGTGGTGGCTGCGGAGATAGGACAGCGACGGGAGAGAGAATTTGATTGGATTGAGTCTCAGAACTGCTCTCATGTTGATAAACGATGACATTTTCCTTTGTCAGTGTAGAGTCGCTGTGAGCAACAAATCCTCGACCAACACCGCGATGTGTGAGCTCGACAATATTCGACAACAATGGTAAAGGACCATAGTATCTCTTTTTATATTTGTTTGCCGCTTTGCAATTATCCGTAAAATATTCAGTCTTGTGACGAGATTCTCCGGTTGAACTTGACTGTGGGGTTGGAGTCAATGGTTGATTGGCATCTTTGCAAATTGCACGTGTGTTTGATAGATTAGAGGAAGCGTTGTTCTTGAAATGCACAGCTTCCTTTTCTAAGATGACTAGGTTGCACGCCTCATCGGGAAAAGGAAGACATGGATTTGTAGCCATCAACTGCTCGCTCGAATTATGCACAGAGTTGATACCATTTTCTTCAGGTTGCTTAGGCTCATTCGTACCATTGCAAAGACCTTTCCTACTCGCGACCCCAGGTTGACACGACTTCTTACATTTCAATCCCGTCTGGGGTTCCGGAGTCTGATTCTGAGTTACTACTTCGCTGTCGTCATCTACAATTGGCTCTATTCTCCATTCGGACTTTGGCTTCCCTTGATGCTCCGGGAGGCAATTTTTTGAGCTAGGCGATAGCGACTGGTCTGTTTTGTTCTTAGATCCTGTTGCATGAATTACTTTATTAGGCCCAATCACAAGCATCTGACAACTTAAACTTACGTTTCTTCTCTGCATGAGACCCTTTATCCGGTGATTTTAGTTCCCCATTGTTTCCCTCCATGATGTGCGTCAGTTCCTTGTCATTGTTCGCCTTAACAGTTTCTTCAACCTCCTTTGGATCGTGGTCACTCGACTCTAACCCGTTAGCAATTGAATCTCCTACAGTCTTCTCAGGCACCCTAAAACCAAAGGAATTGTAACATAAATGTTGTCGAAACCTTTCTGAAACTTGAATTACGTACGCAGTTGGTTGTGTCATGCAGGTCAAGCCTTTTGAACCTGGAGACTCAGCCTGGATACTCTCATCAAGCTTCAGAATTTCCCCATTTGTAGGAGTAGTGGTAGGTTGAACTGGAGACTGGCACACTGGCACATCTCCCATACCACTACTATCCATCGGGCTCCTGTCAAGAACAAACCCGTAGAATAAATGTCAGAGCCCAAAACAAAGCAAAAGTTAATTTATCTTGTGTAAAATTCTAACAAGCTTCAAGAAACCATGAGGCGTTTAATATAAGGTAAAGTCACTGCTGAGGCCTTTCGTTAAAAAGCTAAGGGAGGCCTCCCCTCGATTGGTTTTACTAATGCCTCAAGGCTTTTTTCTTAGAATAATGATAAATAATTTCAATTATGCAAAACAAGGTGACTGATTGGTTCAACTAGGAGTAGTTAGCTATGGACTTTGAGTCAATTGGGGGAGATCCTTACCGCAGTTAATTAGCAGAGCATCTGATTGCCGTATGGCCTGACATGATGAGTGGATTCCGGGATGATGGGTATCTACCCAGGTCTCCCCGTTTGATGACAGCTCTAGTGCTCTGGAGACCTTGACCTTGGTGACCTTCCTTCAGTGTGTCAATCTTTATCAAGACGTCTGTTGTGTGCTGATGTCCAGTTGTTGCTGTCTGTCCCACCGGATGAAAACAAAGGCTGACAACTGGACTTAAATGAAGAGCTAAAGAGGTGATAATGATACCAAATAAATAAATAAAGTCGAGTCAATGAGTGGGTTAAAGTGTGGCAAACGAGTGAGCAAAAATGTGCAAAAAATTCGCACAAAATATGGAGAGTTTGGCAACCGTGTTTCCAGGCCATGCCACACCACACACACACACATAAAATGGAATATTCCGAGCATCCTGCTATGATGGACAAAATATATTTCAGTGTCAAAGGTCACAGGGTAATTAGAAAATAGTAAATTAGTTTGATTTACCATCAAAGTAACACAAACGCCTCTGTATCAAATAAAAACATGGTTACAGAAAGAAGGTTATCTTATGCAAACAATACAAAATCAGCGAATCTAGTGCCTGTCTCTTGCTTAAAATTATGAAGGGTTCAGATCTCGTTCATTTTGAAGTGCAGCGATGGTGAGGTTTACAAATTCTGCACCAAGCTTGTCAACAACGTGGTTCGGGAGTTTCTGCAGCATTGTATCCAAATTGGCATACATTTTAGCATACTTGAGGTCTTCCTTTTCCTCAGTTCTTTCTTTCTTCACACTAATGAGCTCCATTACACCAGATACAAGGACTTTCGTTTGTTGCTCCATGAAGAACTTGACCTTCCTCTCAATCATCTATAACAATAGTACAATCAAGTTTTTGAAATATATTCAATTTTACAGAGCATTTGGTCCTTATAGCCTTACGGAATCAAAATTTTCCTTTTTCCTTGACCGAAATCCATTTTGATCCATTTGATGATCTGCTGGTGCACTTGTCCATTCCCCTTCTGCTCCAGAATTAGGTACCCCATCAAACTGGAGTTTTTCGTGCTCGACCACTTCGGTCCCCGCCTCGACGGTAGACCAATAATCCATACTTTCGTCCACTACAGCCGCCTTACTAGCTCTCCTGTAGAAATGAACAAAGGTCATTGGAATTGCGTTGGAATGGATTCGGTCACCACTCACTTGCGCCTTCGGCGCTTCCTTGGGGGAGTGGGGTTTTGTTCTGCTTCGCCGCCTTCTGGATCCTCATAACCTCTGGACATTTCAAGTTCTTCTGGCAAGTAGTCGACTGACTTCGACTTGAGGTACTTTTCGCAGCTTCTCAGATGTATGCTCAACCTCGTAGCTTGCGGGCTACACTGCGCTCCGCAGTAGATACACAAATGTTTCCGGACATTGCCAATCATCGTAGATTCAAAGCATGACCAGACAGCGCTTTGCGGCCTTCCCTTTCTTTTACCTCTCTTCGTGGTCAGGCCCATTTGCTTGTTGGATTGACTTCTACGCTGACTCTCCTCGTCTCCTGGTGACGACATTGTGCCAAGACATAAAAAAATGGTCAGTGATTAATTGAATTAAAGACAAATTAATTCAATAAAAGTTGTGCACAATTGAAATTGGATATGCAAAATAAAATAAAATAGAAAAGCATGCAAACTGCCGCGTGTTTTCCCGCCCGTTTCCCCCAAAGTTGGGCATCCTCCAGCGTTGAGGTTTCAATAATTATTGACCTCCTCCGCCTCCGTTCGATTAATTTACACCTTTCGATCGCTTATTTTATCAAAAAGTCCAAAAGCGATGGAAATTAGTGTAAAATTATCATCAAAAACAATACACACTCCGGAATTCCTAAAAATTAAGTCATGTAACATGTATTTACCAATGTCAATTACTCGTGACGTAATTCTCACGAATTCGCGATAAGACACACTCCTGCACACATTCGTACAAAACTAGTGCAATGTGATTCGGGTTTTAAAAAAGGTTTTTTAAAAAAACGTGAATCTTAAGCAAAACTCAAACCGAACTAACGAAACGGTGGAACAGGTATGCCAGTAAACGTATCCCAGTCCATTGACCCCACATATCATCCTGACCGTATTTTTTCTACCAAAACTTCTTCAA
Organism: Pseudachorutes palmiensis; assembly: GCA_009869845.1. Lineage (NCBI taxonomy): Eukaryota > Metazoa > Arthropoda > Collembola > Poduromorpha > Neanuridae > Pseudachorutes > Pseudachorutes palmiensis. Next base: position 69,115 of record VNWY01000001.1, on the reverse strand, counting down.
ATTCCTTTAAAAATCTCGTTTTGGTGTTTTAATTCTATCGCTTCCATTGATTCCCGGCTAAGATTCCGGAATACGACCGAATTTCTGGTTGCAGGTTTGTCGAAAATTATTTATTTAAAAAAAACTTGATCTCGTTGACCTTTCTTCAGTTTAAAAGGCAGTAAACTCCAATAATTTTTATTAAAACAAAGCCATTTATTAAGGTTTTTGGCAGGAGTTTATAGCTTACAAAAATTAATAAAATGGATTGGTAAAGGGAAAGATGCACTTTTCAGGAACATTCTAATACAAATACGATAAAAGCTCGTTCAACATTCGATGAAAAAATTATTTCAAAACTCCCGCTTCATATTAGTATTACAAGAAATCCATCTTTTTCGGTCGGGTCGTATTTTTTTTTGGTTCGATTCGGGCCCGTGTCATCGTCCATTCCACCAAGTCCATCTTCCTTGAGGTAGGTGTGAAGTTGTTCTTGACCTAAAGGTCAAAAAAGGTATCGAACTAAAGTTCGATATTAAATAAATATGGAAAAAGAGTTGAAATTATGAATAAACCATGTTTAGTTCCATTTATCTGTTGTTTATTTATTAGAGTGATTTGAATGTTAGTGATTTGTGTGTTTCAGATGAAAGGTCATGGAAGGTCATGTAATTTTCATTGTCGTGGCCTCCTTGGCCTCATCTGGACTGATTTCTGTGTATTTCCATTCTTTTGTAGGTGCATGTGTCTGAGTGGTGGGTGATTGATGACGTCTGAGGTGTTCTCGGATCTTGAGATTTGTAAATAGGAAAGTACCTTAGGTTTTATAGGGAGTTTAATTGGAGTAGTTAGTCCAAAGGACGGAGAGACTGACGTTAATTGCAGCAATTAACTTATACACAGCAGCAACAGTGCCTTTCCAAAGACCTTAGATATTGGATTTATTACGACGGCCAAGGGCCAATTGGGCTCAGCAGAAAGGAATTTTTATCAATTATATTCCAATCATTCCATCCAAGACGACATACCAATACACACAACCGACCCAGGCCAGGGTCAAAAGTCAAGATTTAATGTCATACTAAGTGACAAGACCAAGTCTCACGCTCTGCATTTTGATTCCGTCATTCAGCCTCCAGTGCTTTATTAGTCTCCAGCAGGACCATAGGCCCTCTATTCCTATTCACACAATTGGAATGAATAGATGGTTAAAATGTATTTGTCAAGTTTGTGGCCTCAAAAGTACAGAGGAGGGCGTGGAAGGTATTCTCAATTATCAATATCCCTGCTTTCGTCATTGACTTTACATTTTTTTATTTTCCAGCATACTGTCGGGATACAGATGAGCGTGTTGAAGTCAATGGACACCACCACGGGTTGCCCGACCATTTGGAGAGCAATGAAAACAGTCCTACACTATCAGCCTCAAGTCCATACATCCCGATATCTGAATGTGTAACTGGGAAGCCTATGCTCCCCAGCGAAACCTCATCAGCAGGGCACGAGACTGGCTACTGCAATACCACATTCTTTCCGTTCCCACCACGAGTCAATTGGGCAACACATCCTATCAAATCAGAGTCTGATACGACACCGAGTCCAAGTAAGGTGGGGCCCATCGCCCCACCCCGCCCACCAAAGAAAAAGTCATCTCCAACTTTTGCCGGAAACCCAGTCAGTCCCATTGCCATAAGTTCTTGTTCCGGTTCGGATAGTGAGAGAGCTCTACCAACTCCGTCCTCAGGATCACGCTCAGTCTTTCGTTTCCATGAGAAGTTTCCAGACCCGGAGCCAGACCTCATCGGCACTTATCTTCAAATTGATACCAATAGCACAACGAGTGGACGCAGCCCTGGAGCTGGTATGGATGGGAAAGTACATATCAACACCACCACCAACAAAGGGGCGGTCCGAATCAAGGAGAAGGAAGGGAGTCTCCAATTGGATGAGAATAGTTCAGTAGAGTACAGAATGATCGATCACATCAAGACAAAGGCACTGAATCAAATGATTCAAGAAAGGGAAGAGCAGTTGAGTCGTCCAACGAATACAACAATCAAATCCCTCAATAATTAAGATTTTCATTCATGCTATAACGCATATATACACACAGAGAAAAGCATTTCCTATTTTAGCCTCTGATTGTTCACTTCCAAATGATTATCATTTAATGCCAAGCCATGTATCTCTAAACTGCATTTTTACTTATCTTTTCCACCACACCCAATCTAATACGTTTCACTTGTCAATTTTAATTCCGTCTGAAGACAATCAATATATTATGTTTATTGAGATTTTTATATAAACCATGTTTTAAATTAACCAAATTTTCTAAAATTCGGTTTCGGCAAACCATGAATTCGGAGTTTTTGGATGATTTCGGAGCGTCTTTGGATGTTTTTTGGCGGTGATTGAATGCAGAATTTTGTTGTATTTTTGGTTCCTCAAAACCACGTCGTGTCCACTCCACTGCACCACTCCACCACCAGCCACGGCCATGTTGAAACCCAGTCGGCACGAGGGAACTCGGCAAAAACTAAAAAGAAACTTCAGATCTACACAAAGTATCTTGTTGGTAAGTACTCATCAATTACTAATCAATTACTAATCACAAACTCATCGCAATCTCTCCTTAGCTGACTTTCAACTGTCCATTCAGTCTCCATTCATTTTGACATTAAACATTGGAGGTCATCTTTAATATTCCACTTGGTCTCGCTCGCCACACTACCAAAGAAATTACAATGTCCGCACCACCAGCTACACTCAAAAATAAAAGTCTACCCCCAAAGGAAAATGCCTTGTTCAAAAGAATTCTGGTAAGGAAAGCACTAAGGGCCTAAGTTCAGTTCTAAAACTTGATTCTAAATATTGTCATTTTGTAGAAATGTTACGAGCACAAGCTATACAAGAATGGGTTAAAGTTTGCGAAACAGATTCTCAACAACCCATTATACTCGGAACATGCAGGTAAGTCTAAGGAAGACTGCAAATGCAAGTGCTTTACCTAAATTGATTGGATTCCTATCGATAGAGACGCTTGCGATGAAAGGACTGATACTTAATGCGATTGGTCGTCGTCAAGAAGCATATGGGTATGTACGAAGAGGACTGAGAAATAATCTACGATCCCATACATGCTGGCACGTATATGGTCTGTTACAAGTATGTCTATTAGTTGGGATGATATTAGTGTTATAGTATAGGGGAGTTTATATTTTTGTTTTTTGAAGCGATCCGAGCGGAAGTATGACGAAGCGATAAAATGCTACCGAAATGCCTTGAAGTGGGACCCAACGAACGTTCAGATCTTAAAAGAATTGTCCATTGTGCAAATTCATATACGAGATCTACGTGGTTATAGGGTAAGAGACAATTACCGTGTGGATTCTATTTTGAGAACAGTGCACTTTTGGTTTTCCAGGACACGAGAAACCAATTATTTAGTCAAAAGCCAGCTCAACGAGCGTCGTGGATAGGGTTTGCAATGGCTTATCATCTCTTGCATGATTACAAGATGGCTAATCGGATTCTGGAAGATTTTCGTAAGACTCAACCTGTAAGTAAACTGAGTTGGATGATTAATATTTAGGAACTGATTTTATTGAATTTGTTGCAGCCACGTGATGTCTATGATTATGAAAATAGTGAACTACTTATATATCAAAATTCCATTTTGGAAGAAGGCGGTGCTCACACCGAGGCTCTAACTCATCTAATAGATAACGAAAAGTATATTTACGATAGAACAACGTATCTAGAAACCTTGGGTAAGTCACCAACTGTTCAATGTCTACATGAACGGGTTACATTTTGGTCAAATTATGTCATTTGTCGTTTTGTATTTCTTTGCAGGGAGGCTGTACTTTCATCAGAAGCAACCTCATTTAGCTCGACCTGTTTTCGAACAACTTCTGACGAGCAATCCCGATGACTCTGAGTACTACCATGGTCTTGAAAGAGCCCTTGGTATTGAAGATTCCACAGAACAGAAACTGGCCCTTTATAAAGAATATGAAGAGAAATGTCCACGCTCAAATCTTCCTCGTCGACTTCCGTTAGACTGTACTACGGGTGACCAGTTCCTGTTTTACTTGAGGCCTTACATGCTATCCATATTTGCCAAAGGAGTTCCACCGTTATTTACTGATCTTCGTTCTCTCTACTCTAATCACGAAAAAGCAATAGCGATTGAAAAGTTGGTCCTCAGCATCGTGGATGAACTGGAGAAATTAGCAGAGCCTAAATCTGGTTAGTTTGAAACACTTTCCATCCTACTATACCAGCATATTCTGATTTGTCAATTGGCTCAGATGAGCCATTTCCATTCATGCTAGTCGCTATCGAGGATATTAATTATTAATTAAGCATGTCCGAAACTTATGATCTTGAATGAGCTTTTTAGAAATTAATCACGGCTAATTTTCTTTAATCAAAACAACCGGGTGCGGGTGGTCTAAAAATAACTTGCCATTTTGGCCCATTTTAACTCATATTCTTATGATCCCAGTTGCCTCTAATGATATCTATTTTTTGCAGATGCTTCAACTTTTGAATTCTCCCAAGGTATGCCGTGTACTGTAGCAATATTTTTAAGCGCTTGAGTATAGCTTATTCCTGCTTCTTTCAGATGTTTTGAGCGTGCCACCGGCTTCCAGTCTTCTGTGGGCGTATTACTATTTAGCGCAGCATTACGACTACTTTGAAAACACGGATGCGGCCTTGAATTACGTGAACAAAGCCATCGAGCACACTCCCACCCTCATAGAACTTTTCAGTTGCAAAGCAAAAATACTGAAGCACGCTGGAGACTTTGAACAGGCAGCAGAAGTCATGGACGAAGCGAGGGACTTGGACACTGCCGATAGATACCTAAATTCAAAAAGCGCAAAGTATCATCTCCGAGCAAACAAAGTAGACATCGCGGCTTCTGTATGTGGGAAGTTTACAAGAGTAAGTCACTTTTATTTTAATTAATTTTAATTAAAAAAAAAAGAGGCCTATGTTACTACAAACGATTTCTTTACAGGAAGGATCTGATCCTGTTGAAAATCTTAACGAGATGCAGTGCATGTGGTTTCAAACGGAATGTGCCCTGGCTTATCAACGTACTCAAGAATGGGGGAAATCCTTGAAAAAGTGCCACGAAGTTGACCGGGTGAGTAAAGACGTTGTTTGAATTGCTGTGTGAGGAATTTGAAATGATGTTTATTCCAATGGATCCTTCTGAACTCAATTGTCTGATGTGACCTATAAACAACTCTCTGATCTTTGCATTCCACATGCTAAATTAAAATAATTTTTTAACTTTATATAAGGAGCTTATATTTGTCATTATTTCCAGCATTTCACAGAGATCGTGGACGACCAGTATGACTTCCATACTTACTGTCTCAGAAAGATGACGCTAAAGTCTTACGTTCAGCTTCTTCGTCTCGAGGACGTACTGCGGGCTCATCCATTTTATTTTAAGGCTGCCAAGTAAGTACAAATTATTTTTTTTAGAGGTAGCATCCACACTAGAAAGTGTTCTAGCAGATTTTGATTTCCTAGGAGCTAAAGTTAATTGTAAGTTCAAAGGGATGACAAATGGTTCTATGAATTCAAAGAAGGCGTGGAGATCCTTTTTATTAAACGTTTGTTTAATTTATCATATTTGCTTCCTTGCAGATGTGCAATCGAGGTGTATCTTTACCTGTATGACAACCCTCTGAAGGATGCCTCAAGTGATGAGCAAGCAACAACGGGTAATTCAACCACTAATACCTTCTCACGCTTTTGCTTCCTTTGAGAACTAATTATGGCACTTTTGATTCATTCACGTGTTACTCATTCCTTGATTGAGACTTACTACCGGAAGCATTGGTAGTAAGATTTTGCAAATGAGCTTCATACCTATATCCCCTCCGCACCCACTCTTGTTTTCACTTAAGCTCATCAGATTTGAGTACTTGACGATGGGAACTACTGCAAGTATCTTCCCAAATGGGTTCAGGAGTGATGAACTTTGCCTAGCAGGAGGGAAAGGTCATGGCATCTGGCAAATGTTACAAATACTGTGTAGATATTTGTATGAAAGGCTTTTGTCATTTTATACAGAGTCTCCTTAATTAGGATTCATTCATACATGGAAACCTCAGGGTTAGAGGGGGAGGGTGTCTGGAACATCGACGCTAGGGGGGGTGTCTGAGCCGAGAACCCTGGAAGGGGGGGGTCTACCCTATGGAAATCGTATTTGGGCATATTTGGGGCGTAAAATTTTTTTTAACCAGTCCAAACACTACCGCGAAGAATTATAACTGTATTAAAAATTTTTTAGAATTATTCCTTATTCTTTTCATTGTTCCAAACCATACAGCTCTTCAAGCTTACTCAATTCAGTCTTCAAGGCGTTCTTTAGTAATTTACTTACTCCTAGTACGACAGTAATCCCTTACCATAAGATCGCATTTGGGTAGTCGGCACTTTTGGGGTTTTATAGGCAGGGGATCTTATAAACGGTGCTTTTTATATGGAAAATCACCACATTTCGGCTTAAAACGCTTAATTTCGAGGTGACTTTATAATTATTTTCTACATAAGGGGGTATTATACAGGGTGATCTTATACTAAGGGATTACCACTCATCCTTGGGCCCTTGAGGATGGTGGGGAAGAAGAGCCAGGAGACGAGGTGGCCCTGATCCCATAATTATTTTTTATTTAAAAAACCGCAAAGGGAGCCCTAATTATTTTAAAATCAAAAAATGTGGGTGACGTTAATTGTTTTGTTAAATTTATTTTAAAAAAATTAATTTTCTGAGTGACAGACAGGAAAACTCCCTGGGCCTTCGGCCCAGGGGGTGTCCCCTATGGTTTTCTGGGCTCCAGTAGAGGGGGGGTGTCCCCATATTAGCCCATAGTGGGGTTTCCATGTATATTGATTCTCGGCATGTGCCAGGAGAGGAAACACAGGAAACACTTTATTCCTTTTATTTCCCAAGCTTCTATTTAACTCTAATGGGACTAATTGGATGACTTAATTTCTGGTCTAAGTAGCTGCCGGTTTAGGTTTGTATAGGATCGTTTAAAACTTTAATTCTAAAGCTAAAGCATTCTGAGAAAAAAAGAGACACTGAAGGGGGAGACTTATTCAGTTATTCTATCTTTTGGAATTATTTTGCCGTGTGTAGGATTGCCGACTTCATAAGTCACTATTATTATTTTTTTATGCCATTGAAAGAGCAGTGGTTTAATGAAACTGAAATTATGAAACCAGTAAAGGAATGTATAATATGCTTTCTTTTGTTCTTACAATTTCCCTTTATGGGAAAATTATTCTCCAGAGAGTGTCGTCTCTGCATGCCTAACTAGTTTCTTTGAGGTAAATTGTTCCCTGAGCCAAGGACCAGTTTCTAATTGACAAAGTCTGAAAGCTGGTTATGAAGGACCTCTCGTTAACCCACCGACACGACTGAATAGATTTATAATGTTGAAGGAGATAGAAGATAATTGGGGTTTAATTGACGTCTCCTGTCTTTGGTCCTTCCAAACACCTTCAGCCAAGAGGTTGGAAATCCGGTATTAAAAATCCTTCTTTGGAAAATACACCAACACTCCACCGTCAGGCGTTCTTATCCTCCAGCCAAGGAAGGCTTTAATTTTCCTCTATAATTTAAAATTTAACCATCTTTTGTGTTTAAATTCAATATTTATACAATACAATGCAATATGCTTTTCCATATAATTGATTATTGCTTTACTATCCTCAAATGGGGACTTGTCACGACGCCTGACTTTGTCGCATCCCATTTGTGATTGTGACTGCGCACATTTGTTCCTTTACGGATACGTACACTTGTACGTCATGACATTTCATAGACTCTCGACTCTCGTTGGAATTATTTTATTTGTTTACCACGGGATGGAAACTCCTAGCACGGAATTGAATTATTGTGGTAGACAAACTAAATAATTTCTGTCGAATTTCGTATTCTCCTAATGAGCAAAACAAAGTCATGCAATGCATTAACTACTGGGAAAACTGTTTAAATATTAGCATTTGACCATCAACTCTTACTTTTCTCCGCGAGCGTGCGTCTCCTAAACTCTCCACATTTGAGGATTCATTAATACTTGGGGTTAAGGGATAATTAGGTAATTTAGTTGGCATTGTAAGAGGTGTTTGGTAATAATTACAGATCTCACATTGTCTCTCATAATTCACAAGGTTTAATGGTCCCTTAGTCACCATTACTATGATCTTGATGCTTCTGTGGTTTCTCGGTAGGCCTTGAATTTGCAACACTCTGAGCCATAAGCTGGTAGTTTCGCATTTAGTTTACATTGTAAATTGTAAACAAACACGAAAAAAGGAAAGGTAGAGACTCCGGAAATCATTTTTTGATTGTTGTCCCATCTACTACGGAACTAGTTGACTTCAAAACGTCAACTTGAATGTGCAATCAATCTTTTTATTCTGTAACACATTTACATAACACCTCTTCTTTTTCTCTTTTTATTCGGCAGTCATCTAGTTCTTTGGCAGTGGAGTAGTGTGACTTAATATTTCATGTCCAATTTTAATGATCGGTTTATGTCATTCTGCCCTCACTTGGATATGGATCATCGTCACCTGCTCAATTCTCAATTGTCTCAGGGTACAAGACTTCTTAAGTTGAATTAATGTCCAATTAGGGATAGAGTATGTGAGTTTGTGATTGGTTCCTTTTGGTATTGGTTCTTTTATGAAGAAATCAGATTAGACAGAAATCATAATTTCCTTTCTGGCAGGCTTTCCTGAGGGTGCTAAATAAATTATGAGCTCTAAACGGTGCTCCCCCATTTTAGGATTTGGCATTTAGGAAAGGCGTTGTTGTAGATGGTGTGCTAATGATACAGTCTGGTTACAACTGACAATAATCTGATCTCGATCTCTCATGTGTGTTCAGTAGAGCTTCCGCAAGTAATATTGTGACCGCACAATGTGACGATGAAAGAATACTGCGACATCGCATACTGTTTGCACTTGAAATGAGTTAAATCATTAAGCTTTAAATTATAATTATTAGAATGTTGGTGTAATCATGTTTGTTTATTTGAGTGTAAGTAGCACAATGTCAAAAGAAACACCATTCGTTCATTCGGCTGGAAAGACGCTTAAAATACTTTTTTTCAGGTTCAAATCCTTTGTTATTACAAAAGGATTTAAATGCTAAATTGCTCCTGCGTTAACGTGTAACGTTAAATCGGCCATGATACTGGGCAGGACCCGGAGTTCTTTGGTAACCACACCTTTGTTAAACACGATGGATTTGTGAAGGCTAAAGCTAAATTGAATGACTATAATTAATGTAGCGCTTGTCATGAACTGCCAAGATCAGAAGGAGTTAAGAACTCTATTCACACACAATAAAGGGACAGAGAAGGAATTGCTGAAATTAACATTTAAGGAGATTAAGACTTGTTGTCGAGCCAATGTTGACCCAATTTAACTAAAAAAAAACTGATCTGATCTCAATTACTTAATTGTATTATATAGCTCCCTATTTTATTGTCAGGTTTATCTATTGGATCTGTAAAGGTAAAGGTAGTCCACCTCCACCGTCCCTTACAGCTTTAAACATTATTAACGTAATAAACATCCATGACTAATTGCTCAGTGTGAGTAATCACTGCTAAAAAACTTGCAATTTTAGTGACTATGACACGGGAAATGACATGTGCATTTTCCACTCCTTCGGGTGGAGTCTCTCTTGTTCTCTTGTTCTGTTGAAAATCTTTGCATTTTTATTTTTCATTTTTTTCGGAAAGTCATTCCATTTAATATTAGACAGGGGACTGTAATTGATTAAATAAAACAACATAACACGCGTGAGACAAATTGGCTCATCACCTTTTGATTGGAAAGTAACTTTTGCTGATTATTCACCATACCATCACCACGTAACCACGACAAATCGGAAATGAGAGTGTTGATTGTCACCCGTGGTTGGTACATGTACAATTAAGTAATGGAAAGGAAGTAAATTATGAATGGAAATTGTGTTACAACAACTCTCTTGTATGGACGTATGGCAAATGGAAAACAAAATGTTTTGGCTCTCAACTAAATATAAGTATAGCGTTGGAAACAATCTTAGCTCCTGTTCTAAATGGGAATTAATGAATGCCTCGGCCAGTATTTTTGTTATTAGTTGTGGTATGGCAATGTCATTGAATTTGAATGAATGGGTTAACCCTTTTAAATTATCCTTTACATCCTTTTCAAACGTTAATGATCAACCTATTGAATGCTTTAGAGTTAATTGTCTTATTTCCAAAAGGAAGTTAAGACAAACGTTTTAACCAAGTAGGAACCAAGCCCCTCCCTGAGGCTGCACGCACTGCTCTGCAAAAATCAATCCAACTCCCCACACACTTTAATTTATAATCACTCGAGTAATTACGAAAGTCCCCTGAATGTGATTGATTCCTGTGGAACTACGACCACCAAAAATCCTCCTATTGAATGCAACAGACGTGGAACGTTTAACTCGTGTAACTCCCCTCATTTTATGTAGAGAATGCGCATAATTCTTATGTTCTTATTTTTTTTTTACGAGTAGCATTTTAATTATGATGAGGATGTCAAGTTGGTTTTTTTCTTTAGTTTTCTTCCTATAATATTTTCCCTTTCTCTTATTTATCACATGCTCACTCTTATTAACTGGTTAAGAGGCGGTTGTTTTTTGTTGGAATTAATTAATCCTCCTAAGCTAGCTCAGAGGTGACACTTGTTCATAGTTTCTGACGCAGGGAGCGATGTGTACAGGATTGCATCCTGTATTGCTAATTTGTCCATTACCTCACCAACTAGGGAACTAAATCCGCATCTAAGGTCAGTTTAGAGCCGGATCTTGTAACTAAACCCCCCAGGACCTCCGCGTTCAAAAGAAAAGAAGCTTCCTCGTGGCACTGCTGAACCGGATCCTTCACCGGTGGGCTGAGTTCCAAAGATTATGGTTGGAGTTGGGCCGGCCTTGAGGACTGACCTTGTGGTCACAGATTCCGACTCGGTGTTGTACTGCGGTAGTGGATCCCTGCAAATGGAACACAAAAGCTTAAAAGAATGCTTAAAATTGTAGGAATCCGACGATTATGCAACTTTTGTATAATATAAGGTGGATGGAATAGATCCGGTTGTGAGGTTGTGACATGGATGAGTTCCTGTCGTCATGTAACTCCTCTGTACCTTATACAGACTTGCTTAAAAATGGTAAAATGACGTTAGACGGGCGGCATTGAGGTCGTTTTGACTGAGATGAGATGCACTTGAACCAAAGGGACAGAACAACCTTAGCCAACGCCTAACAATGGAAAAATCTGTGACAGATTAGGGGTAGGGAGAGAGAGACTTCATATTCATAAAATTCCCAGTGAATTTCTTTCAATTGTTGTTGAAAGGAGTGACAGTTGTTGCTTATTTTTGACCTTTGGTAATTGGCCACTTTTCCTTCCTCTCTTAACTCTCGCTCGGGCATATTTCTGGGCAATAAATTTTTAATTTCCATTGATAAACTCACCCTGATTCAATTTATGAAAAGGTTCATTAAGGCCTCTCTCTGGTTTGAGTATTTGAGTTTGAATTGAGTTATTTGCATATGTCAGTGTATGGACAGGTAGGTGTTTGCGGCTATCCATTGATCTTATACAAGCTTAAGGTTATCTTGTTCCCTGTCTCTCTCTGTCGCCGTGATTATAAACAGCACAGCCCTCGAGAAAGAACAAACCTTTCAATCATGACGAATTATATGGCAAATTGAACAAAATTTTTGCGTCTACAGGATCCGTATGGCGGTTGGTTACGGTGTATTATTACTTCCCTCTTTGATCGGGTTATGCAAGCGGACACTTGCTCTCGACGCATGAAGGCCGAGAGGCTTGATGAAGTAGAGCAAATATAGGATTCTTGACAGGAAAGAACTCCTTCTTGCTTCGTCACAATTAGGCTACTTTAGCAATAGTGATTTAGGTGAGCGGTCAGTTGTGTGCATAAGTTGTATCGTTGTATAGATTAATTTGGGTCTGTCGAATGGCTAAATGGACATTCCCTATTTTGATATTCCGCATCTCTCTATAATAAGTTTCTTATTTTGGTCTCATAGACATTTGGTGCATTCGTAATTTTTCCGTAGTAGAATGGAATTTGTAATACACTAATTTGAGTTGCTTGATGTTTTCGCATACCTGTAATTGACGAGAATGTCCGTGTGAAGTGGTACTGCCTGTCCCGTCTCCTCAGGGATTCGTCGAATGGAAATTGCGTTTTGGGGTTCTTGTTGGTACTGCAGTTGGGGACTTGACTGATGCCCGTAGAATGGGGAACCCTGCTGCTGTTGCTGCTGCTGCTGAATTTGAGGATGGAGAAACTGCGTGGTGAAAGTCCCGGGTAGGACACCGCCACCGCCTTCATTTGGGAAGAATGTGTTTGGAATAAACTGGCCGGAAAGGGTTGTTTGATACTGGCTGATGGGGGAGTAGTAGCCCTGCGGGTTCTGATAAATCAAAGGATTCCGATATATTTGAGGGCTTTGTTGTTGAATTGGTTGCTGCTGCTGCTGCTGCTGAGCACGTGCGTGTCGCCCATCTTCATCAGGGAAAATGATTCTGGAATGAGGTCTTCTCGGTGCAGGGTTGAAAGGCTGCTGGTAAATCCCGACTGGAGCAAATGAAGGCGTGGGTGGTGACGGTGTGAACGGTGAAGGGCTTGGCTGTACAGAAGAATAGTAAGGTGAAGCAAACTCATAGACCTGAGGTTGTTGTTGTTGTTGTTGTTGATTTCTAGCGTGATTCTCATCCCTATTATTCGTGTTCCGATTCGGGGTGTAGTAAGTTGGTCCAGGAGGTTGTGGATTTTCATTTGATTGGTGGAGATAAGGATTCCCTTGGTAGTATGGAACTTCATTTCGGGTGCCAGGGTTGGTTTGTGAATTACCGTAATACCCTGGGCCACTTGGCTGGTGCTGATTTTGAGTATAAGTCACTGGGGTGCTGTAAATAAACGGTTTTGAAGGGGTCACTTCTCGATGATGTTGGTCAACTTGACGCATTGGAACATAGCTTGATGTCGGATTGACCTGACCAGGTCTCTCCTCTCGACTTGTGAAATAAACTTTGGGGGACTTTGGTTTCTTTTTCTTGTAGGCTGGAGGAGGAGTGTTGGTCAGGAGCTCATCCGCAAGTCCTCGGTTAGGATAGCCAAGTTCATCAAAGGCTGGTCTCGGAGTGATATTGCCATTACCATCTTCTAGAGCTGCTTCGGCAGCGATTTCCGCCAAGCTCTTTAGCTTCCCACGTACATAGACGTAGTTCAAGGGTCTAGGGGTTGGACTCACTTGCCTTGAATGATAAACGATTTCTGGCCTTTGCGTGAGTGGTGGACCGGCCACGCCGCTCAACTCCTCGCTGCTTCCTTTGGAATAATTTTTCACAGACTTTCCCCTTCCTTGTTTCCTCTTCTTTGGGAAAGTGATTGGTGAGAACGGAGTCGTCTCGGGAATATTCTCCTCCAATTCCTACAGGATCCAATGCATTTATTTCAACGAGAATGGGAATTCCTCATTTTAAAAATCTTTATGTTTTGTTAGAATTCTTAATTTTAAATTCTAATTTTAATTTGCATCAAATTGCCTCACCCCTTCGACGCTATCATCCGGTGGTACTGTCATGGGGAACTTTGGTTTCTTGGCATTTGATCGTTGTGGCTTGAACTGAGATGGAGGGAAGAAAATGTCGAGTGTGGTTGAGGTCGGAGGTGTGACCGGGGGCGTAGTGCTTGTTTTGTTGTAGACGACATAGAATTCTTTTGGTGGTGGGACTACAAGCCCTGGAGCAAAAGGCCCTGGTGGGACAATTGTCGTGTTGTCTTCGTAATAGTCGAAGTCATAGGGCGGAGGAAGGAATATGGAAGGGTCATCGGTTTCATTATCTTTCGGATTGAGAACTAAAGGTGGGAAAAAGGGTCCACCGGGATTGAATCCAGGTGGTGGGCCATTCCCTGGTGGTCCAAATGGAAAGAGTGGATGTGGTGGAGGCCTTCCATCTTTGGAAGGTGGAGGAGGAAAGTTAAAGGGTGGCGGTGGAAGTGAGGAGTTTGAATTTGGTCCTCCATATCCATTTCCGTAGACTGGTGGACCACCATTTCCATACAACCCACCAGGTCTTGATGGGATTCGGGGTCCAAAATTACCCGGGGGTGGGCCAAAGTAAGGTGGTGGGAAGGATTGATTTCCAGGATTGTATCCTGGCGGTGGTCCAAAAAACTCTGGAACGGAGCCATTAGGGAAAAGAGGAATTAGTCCAGGGGGTGGAAGCCTACTCGGGTCAAAGGTCTCATTGAATTCCCCATAGCCTGGTGGAATAGGGAATGGTGGAGGTGGACCAAGGAATATTGGTGGCCCTGACTTGTTGACAAAGACTGGGAAGGGCGGTGGGTTCTCCGTGTCCAGTGCAATCCGAAGTGGTGGCCTCGACTTGTCACGTTCGTATGCATCAATAGGTTTCCATTTGTCACGAGAGGCTGAGTCAAAGTCCCCACCCTTGAGTACGAGGAGATGACCCTCGGATAGCCAAATGTCATTCTCTTCCAATTTCCCCAAACTCTTGTCATTGTCAGTGGCAAAGTCATTACTCGGTGCATAGGAAATAATTCCTGGTGGATTTCTTTCTGTCGTGTTTCCAAAAAACTGATTGATGAGAGCGTACTTTCCATCTTCAGATCCAATTTCCAGTGCTAGATTCTTATCACCGGAGCTGGAGTTGCTTTTCGTGGTTTCAGGAATTCCGAGATCATCTTCAGTTGTTTTGGCGGTCGTTGACTTTGGTTTTGTTGGTCGTTTAACTTTTCTTCGTCGAGTTGATTTGTTCCTTGAGGATTTTTCCTTTGGCTCTTCAGTCGAGAGGTCTTGCGGGCGTGATGTCGTCGACGCACTACTACTTGGAAAAGCAAAGTTTCTTTTCAAATTGTTTGGAACTGAAGGTGTCCTTGAGGAAATGGGGAAGTCTATGGGTTGGTTTGCAATTATTTCTGGAACGGATTCTTCTTCATCCTCATCATCATAGATCGGAGCATGGACTTCAGTCTTGGGTTCCTCATAGGATTTAATTGTAAGTCGTGGAATGAGGGCTGGAGAGGAACTGGGAACTGCCTCGCCATACCGGAGGCCAAGCACTCTTCTGCGATAGTTGACTTGAGGTCTCTGTGAACTGAACACTGACGCCTCTGGACTAGGCTCACTTTCACGCTCACTTGACACTGGAGTCAATAAACTGCTGGAAATGAGGTAGAGACAGAAGGGGATGAAGATCCTTTGAAATCCCTTCATCTTCCCGACTCCAGGAATCAGGAGAAAATGAATCAAACGGCTATAAACAAGGATATTATTATTGTCACAACCTGAGAAAAAGAATGTCTTCGAAATACGATTTAGTGGGTTCTAATTGATTCATTGTGCTGTAGGAGTTATGTAAAGAAAAAAGAATTTTTAAACTCACGATCTCCTTTATGATCCGACGCTTTTAATTTCCGTTCACATGATAATCGAGACTTTTATCGATTAGTATGGAGGATTGTGGGACGCATAATGGAAGTTTTGTACCAACTTGACACTTGGGTTGACTGGTATTAACCTTAGTGGTGGGTAGTAAATGGAGACAATAGTGGGACTGTTTGTTTTCTGTATTGGATGTGCGTGTATGACTTTACCGGTGGACAGACAGAGCAGGAATGTTGTCAGTCTTTGTGTGATAATGAAGGAGGGATGGAGATTGATCTGAGGTGAGGCAGGGGGTGGTTTTCCATAGAAAAGGTGTACATGAAAAGAAGTTAAGACCAGATAATTCAAAGAAGTTTCAGTTGCTTTTGCATAATTTTAACTTCTGACCGGTGTTGACCATGCCTCGTCTTTTTCTTGTCTAACATGGATGTTTTTTCTACCCCTAGATCACTTGTCCGCTTCTGAACTGAAGAAGAGACGAAACAAGGAACTGAAAGCCAAGAGGAAACTAGAGGAAGAGCAAAAGGTAAATGGCTACTACCATTGTATCGTCTATTTCCAGCTTGAATAATCCATGTTTATGATTTATTTCCAGGCTGCAGCTGCCCTAGCTGAAAAGAAGGAGCAGCATCAAAAGTCCAAGCAGGCTAGCGCCGATGACGGAGATTACCATCCTCCACCTGCTGAGGAATTAAATCCTGAAAATCTAGCTAGACATCCGAAGCCTCTGGAACAAGCAGTGATGTTCCTAAAACCGCTTGAATCATTTGCATTCGACCGGATAGACACTCATCTCCTCGCTTATGATATTTACAAGAGGAAGAGTAAGCGAGTCATTTTCTAATTCGAAATTGGACAGCATAACGAACGATGGTTTCTTTTTATGATTTACAGATAAACCATTGCTAATGCTCCGGAGCCTCAAGAGGGCACTCAAAATTAGTCCCAGAAATCCAACCCTTTATGAATTCCTGATACATTTTCGTCAGACAATGGGTAAAGGGTAAGTTTCCAAAGTATTTTTAATTATAATTGAAAATGGGCCATCAAACTAACTGGAATTTTAGGTTGGAAAGTCTTCCGGACCCCTTGCCAAAATTTATCCGTCAAGAAATGGATGCGCTCTATGAATCAGCAAATTTGGATGATTTTGAAGCCACTTTAAATAATTTAAAATTAAACTAATAATTAAGTAATTGATTGCCTGAATAATGTTGGTTGTTGAAAACGTTAAATTAACGTTCAAAACGGAAAATAAACCAAATCACGACGGAGAGAACTAACAACACAAAAGTAACCTTGTGTAACTTTTGTCTCGTTTTCAACAACTCGTTCGATCAAGCTCAAGAATAACGTTGACAATTATGTCGTTGACAATATAATATATTTATTATAATATACAAAATATTGACATGATTTTAACCTGTATTGCATTCCTCCAGAGTACCACTTTACAAATATGGCATACAAAACAAAACATGCTAAAACTAAACCTTACAAAAAATATACGGCTAAAAGTTTGCATTTGCTCCAGAATATTTTCATTGGTCCACATTATCGATTAGAATAATTACGACATAAAAAACATGAGTTAAAAATGGACAACTTAGAAAGGAAGTGTGTTAAATCCTTAAAACATAAAACAACTGTGTTCCTGAGCTTCGTCAAATAACGCTGAGCGTCAATACTTTTACACGTCGCCTTTTAGTACATTTTGAGCATTTGCATCCAGAGCAATTATAAATATCAAGTTAATTAATAATAACGGTGTCATCCCTGTCCTGGTCGAGTACCATAGAGTCAAAATATAAAAATCAGTTAAAACTGCGTTTAGTTACATAAATGTTAGGGTAGGTGAAAGTGACACGGCGAGAAAGACGTTAGAAATATTTATTATAATTAATTGATTGCAATGAAAAAGTCTTTAGGTCGCTGTCTCCAGGCCCTTGCTCTCCAGGGCTTTCCCGTTCCCATGACCGTTTGTACTTCCATTCTTCTTATCGTCCATTTCCAAGCCGCCATTGGTATAAGGGATTGCCATCCCAAGCTTCATCCCTTTGGATTTGTCAACCATTTCCGCTTCCTTGAAAAACAATGGAAATAATCAGGCTAATTAAATTGGTATTTTGTACATGGAAATTGACGAGAGGACAATAGGATAATAAATCAAGACAATATAGAACGATTTTACAATCAAGCTAAGACATGTTGGACTGCAAAGATTTTGGAGAATCTTCCGCTTCAGAAGCTTATTGCACAGAAAGTCGGCAGCACGCCACAAACCTTTTTTAGGTTATGAAGCATTAACAAAGAAGCGTTCTGTTAATATACCTGTCATCTAAATTAGAATTGAAAATAGAGGTTGGTTAGGAGCATTTAGAAGTCATGAGCCCGAGTGCTAGATTTAGTTAAAAGTGCTTCCTCCACCTGATACTTGAAAAGCAAAAAATCAATTAAATTGGGTAACGATTAGTTTAGAGAGGTGAGCAGAAGCAGAGTGCAGGATTAAGTGAGCGCAATCACCGCAAGATTCAATTATGTTGAAACGTCGCCAAAAGCTGTGTGCTTTCGCATGTTCACAAAATGTAGTTTCGATTTTGTCAGCTTATCGTGAGAGATTGGTTAGCCGCAGAAGCAACTTTCCGAAAATTTTTGGACCCTACAGCGTTCTTGGGGCTCTGCGTAAAGTATTTTATGAGGGCTTACCAGCACTTCCGGTTGGACACGTGACCTATGCTGAGTCTTCTTCTTCATGTACAGCTTCCCAATTACAATAGCTCCGCAAATGCAGAGAATGATTCCAAAGGAGAAGCAGGAAATTGCTATACAAAGTTCTGCAATCCCAGGAAGAAACACTGCTTGGCGTAGGAGAGACATAATATTCTCTGGTAGCTTTTCAATTCCCTGGAAGAAGCGATGGGATTAATTGAATTTGTTCATAAAACAAAAACAAGGATTCTCATACGTCTTCAAACCAAATGACTGGGATGAGAACATTGTCGAGTCTGGCAGCTTGAGGAATCTCTGGAATCCGTGTCATCTGGATATTGATTTGAACACGACCTTTTGCTTGCATTGGAATTCCAAGTTTCTGCAAAAAAAAATCATCAGTTGTTGACAGGAGATGTAAACAAAAATGATGAAAACAAGTTTATCGTATGCAGAAAGGGAGAGCAGAAAGGGCAATTAAATTGCAAATTAGCAACGCACCCTGTATAGCAAAAATTAAGAGGACAGGATGGAAGTACTCAATTTATTTGAGGAAGAGTAAAAGTTAAAATTAGAAACAAAGGGAGATGAGCCTGAAGCATGCGTGTCAATTCATTGTTCGTAACATACCGGTTGAATGTCAATGTAGAATTGATGGCGAGCTGGATCTGGATGGAGTCCGTCTATAGCTGCCCTCAGACTTGGATCGCCATGTAGAAAATGTGGCCAGGAAATAAAGATGGGAGATCCTGTTAAAGTAATTGAAAGTTAAGAAAAGCACATAAAATTATGTAATTTAGCATACCAAATTGGCAAACGGAAATGTTAAAAGTTCCTCGGCGAGAACATGGTGGACCATCCACGCAGTAGCATTCATTTTCAGGGTAAGTTTCAACGTCACCAAAAGTTCCCTCGCTAGGAACAAATCTGGAAATGGGAAATCCCAGTTAGCCAATAATTCTTGTTAAAGGCCTTCTCGGGATTTACCGAAATACTGGAATTTCTTGCTGCTTTGTAACTTCTTTGTACTTCAACTCGAGAGATCGACATAAATCTGGTTGGAAAATGTAAATTGTAGAGTTTTCATTGAGCATGGCTGGAAAACCAGTGGCGTCAGTTCCATTAATCAAATTGCAGTAATCATCATCTCTGATTGGACGAACACAATGCGGTTGGTCTTCATCTTCTCCTTCCTCTGACTCCATTTTGGCACAATCGTCACTCTTGTCGTCGTAAGGATTCCGCCATAAATCCAACCTCGTCTTCCCATTCCAGACATTAATCCGAGCAAAGTCTGCTAATTTCTCTTGTCCAGTGAATACTGTTAGGACTTGTCCAGGTGTGTTGTTCTTGCCATAGAACAGTCCAAATTTATCGAAAGGGACACGCTTTCCTTCAGGAAGGATTGATTTCCCTAGTTTGAGCAGAGGGTCATCGTATCCCCACATCATCTCATTGACGCTCCGCTCATGGAATGGTTGAAGTTTCAAAATGTCCAGAATCGTTGACACAGCCTTCTTTGCAACTCCAGCGGAGTGCTTCAAGGAACTTACTGCACTCTGAAATTCGGTAAGAAAGTACGTCAATGGAGATCAAGATAGCCGTATCGTAGCACTACGCGTAGTGCAACTCCATTACGCTACAAGATTGGGAATGTCTAGCCCTACTCAGAATTTTCCAAATCTCCAGAAGCATAATGTTCAATATTATTCTTGACATTGGAGATAATGGGTGTCTCTTGTGTGATGACCTTTACGAAGGCCTTATCTTTATAAAATGAAATCTTCTGGAATAGATTTTGTCAAATGAACAACGAAGCGGTGGGCAGCAATATGGAATCAACGAGCTCCGTTTTTCTAATAATCTGGAGGGTTTGGAAATTTCAAGAGTGCTAGTCTAAAGTTCTTCTGACAGGCGATAGCATTTTGGCCACTTACAAGAAGAGGGATATTGGGAAGCACGTATTTGTCATCTTCGGATCCAGTGGACAAGCTTCGTTCAAAGTAGAGGAGCTTGTTCTGCCGATAAGAAAGCGTCCCATTTGGATGCCAAGTTGCATTCACCTTTTCCCATTTCTCGCTGGAAAAAGTCATCAGTGAGAGAAAGTTAATGGGGTCACACGAGTCAAAGATTAGACTAATTTGACCCTCACCTGTACGTGTACGGCCCAAATTCTTGCAAAACTAGTTTGATTGTTCCATTGCTTTGTATAAATTCATCGGCATTTGTTACATTAAAGAAGAACACACGTAAAATCGGAGTCGCAGGAGGTTTCCTCCATAGTTCAAACGTCTCCGTCCCTTCTTTCAATGGCAGTCTCTGAAATTAGGAAACAAGGGAGTTGTATATTTAGTTTGACACTCTCATTTTTCTTGTCGCGCAGTTTGTCAATTAATTAATAATAAAAACTAAGGACTACTGTTAACTCGAGGGAAAGAGCGTTTACAGAGTCCATAGGATAATTGACATGGGAGGATAATGCACATTTTCCTTGAGTCGTATAGAGCCAAATAAAATGACCCACATAATCATCGACCACAGTGGATGCAGACCCAATTCTGATAGTCTACAGTGGGGGATTGCGAATAAACAAATCCCTTTACGTCACACAACTCTGCTGTTAATCTCTATCATTTTCTACGCATTAATTGGCCCGTGTCCACCAAGAGCGGCTAAAGGGATGATGATGTCTACGGGTTTACCGGCCAATTCAATTACCCTTCGCCATGCAAAAACTTGGAGAAACAACTAATTTAGCGAAATAAAGAAAGGGACATTGATTACATTGATGCCGTAATGCGTCCTTCCATTTTCATTTCAATAGATGCTATGTACCTCTTTCAAAATCAAAGATCCAAATCCGGTTTCTTGGGACGATTTGGCACAATTAAATATAGACAAGAAGGGACGCGCGTCCCTCCCTTCATGTTTTTGCAAACTCAACATTCACGACCTTTAACGTTGCATTTATGATATGCTGCTAATAAATGCAAAAAACGTATACGTTCATCAGTGACGTGGAGATGCTGAGGAGGCCGTGAAATGACTAATGGAAAAAATGTAAGGGCAAGAAGGGGACGGTACGACTTGGTCGTCATTACATGGGGTAAGGACAAGTGATGACATTTTTGCCTTTCAATTTTGCAATCTTTGTTAAAATGTCATTTACGACCAAAATTGTTTTCGCTCGACAAAATCTAGGGGAGGTTATTGAACGCTTGACAACCTTTCACTTCCCGTATCCATTGTCTTAAAATCGGTTTCTTGAACTCATTAAATCTAGACTTGCAGTTAATTTTTGAACTTACGGAAGCGATGACCAGATCAACAAGTGTCTGGAAGAAAAGTAGACAGAGAATCCCGGACAAGATGAGAAAAATCCCAGCCGTGATTGCCACCGCTGAAATTAAAAAAATGGAAGGTTATAAGAATGTTTTACTGTGTTTGAACAATGATTAAATGTGCAAGGTACTTCGATACAATATTGCTTCGTGTCAGTTACCTTTAGCTTTCATTTTGGGAGTGTGTAGGAGGGTTGGGGGATGAAGAGGATTTGACAGTTTTAAAAAAATAAAGCGTCTTCACACTCAAAGTCACACACACGGGAGGAGGATTGGAAAGGCATAAAAGGGCATGACAGGCTTCCAAGGCAGTGATTTCCTTCTTCGAAATATGAGCCAGTTTTGAAACGTTGTCCGTTAATAACTTTTTGAAAAAGGGAGAACGTTGGGATGCAAGAAAGAAGGGGACTTGGCCTCAAGTTTCATGGCAAAGGATACTGAGAGTGAAGGAAGGGAGTGTATACTTGGAAAATGCTAAAGGCTTCATTGCAAGGATATCCCAGAAAGGCTTCATCCTATAAATGGTTCACTTGTCCCTTCAAGCTCAAGGGCCCAAAAAAGTTCGGTTGGAATTAGACAGCAAAGGCCTGGAAAAGTACTTTCGAACTGGCTACTAAGTCGTACAACCAATGAAACTTCCCATGACTTTAATTTTAGACGCAGGACTGCAGGATTCGTCCTCTATTAGTAGGAAATGCGGAAATCCATCTGTACCTCGTGTTCATTTATATCCTTCAAAGTATTCATTGGAAAACAATGGCTTTTTAGATAAAGATATCATACTAACATATCCTTGCAAGCGGAGCAACTATTAAAAAAAAACAGAAAAGGGACTGGGGAAATGTGAGAATGGTCGCTTGCACTCTGACAGGGGCAACGTCCCTTGCCATAAGGGAAAATTAAAACGGATTCACTTTCAAAACGATCTTATGTTAAGCTTTTTAATGTGAATGGTAACTATCGATATTTACGAACCGGATTTCATGGTGGTAGTGATGGGGACGGAATCTCGGGGCACAGTTGACCTCGCCAGGATTCCAAATTGCTTAGCACTGGACTGTCGTATGAACTATTAGTACTGAGTTTGCGGAAGTTAAGAAATTAAGTTAAGCTGAGCATGTAAGCGCTCTTGACGAGCTTCGAGTTCCTATCCGAAAGGACAGTTTGGTTTGACTGAAGTGAAATGATCAACAGGTCAGTCAGTGAGGCTCGACTGGGGGGCAGGGGGGAGGAAACCAAAGGCAAGTAGTAAGTGGTGGACAGCAGATTAGATAGCGACTACCACCATGACATGGGCCACAGCTACCATTAGTCCAAGGGGGCCAGCTCAGTTCCTACTCCCCTCTTAACAATACCACAAATGCACGCTTCATCTTGCCACTTTCTACATCTTGACTATTGTTATTGTGGGAATATCTGGACAGTTGCATAAGGGCTGCTGCTGGGGATACCACATCTCCACGTCTATATGCTCTTTGTGATTCTACTCTGCTGCCACTTCAAAGAGCTAGAGCTCGATGTTTTGCTTATTACATAACTTGGTCATAGGAAGAGATGATAAAAGCATCAAAGCATAAAACAATCGGAACATTCCAATGGCTGTCGCTCGCTGAATCCTTTGTTCGATACATTTGTTCGAAAGTTGGAGTTTTCAAATCATCCCAGCTTGTAGGATTGAGTCTAGATTTAGATGGCGTCCTACGACGCATGAGTCACAGATCCTTCGAGACGGAAGTTTCAAAAGCAAACTCCCATTGCACACTCTGTTTTTCGAGATTATGAATCAAAGGCAAATATGATGAGCCTCAATTGAAACTCAAACATTGCTGGACCATTGTTTCGGGGAAGTAAGATGATTCAAATCGTCGCATCTCTTTTGAACTCTGGAGGTTAAAATGTCACCTTCCTTTTGTGTGCGCTTCATGTCAGGACCATTTGATTACACTTATTAAACAAGGAATATTAGTTTACTGTTTCAAAACAATGCTACTGGAACCATGATTGTATTCACAGTTACGCAAATAGAGATTACCCTCAGTGCTCATGCACTCTTTGACTTTAAATGACTAATCATTCTCAATGCGAATTTTGGACTTTAGACATTGGAAGATGACTCTTTCAATTCTACCACTAAACAACGCATAAAGATCATTGCAACTAATTATGGTCATAATTTCAAGTTCACTTAATGCTAATCCCACTAAAGCACAAAAGCTTGCCTTACGCCACGCTCTTCCGACTACCTTGTTCATACAAATAACCTTGAGGATTCAATTGTACGAATTTTTTCCGAAACTTGGAAACTTTTGTTACGCAAGAATGAGCTGCATGATCACTTGGAAATATCCATGAGTAGCCCACGGACAACACGTCACAATAGATACTTTAATTGTCTAGCATATAATTGGGTAGTAATGGATATAACAATCGGAATAAAGGAAGTACTGGCACTGTCTGCAATGTCAGTTCCAATGATTCCAAAAATCTCACGGTGTATAAATGGTTTCGAAACTAATGGACTTCACCTTGACTAACGAAGACAGCGAATGCATGTGAGGTAGTGGGTGTTAAGGTTGCCAATTCTTATGCATAACACTGAAAAGTATTCCACAATTTCCCACTCGATTCATAACTCTTTCCCAAGGGATGGTATGCAATGATAAGTACCCTAGACATATTGAAATACTTTGAGCTCATAGGGTCATTGCTCATGATCATAGGCCAAGAGATGATTTGAGAGGTTCTCATTATAAGGAAAAATTGAAGCGTCCTTTAGTGTAAGGATAACCAGTCGATATTCTAATTTATATTAATTGATTATCTACTGTACAAATATAAAAGCTGTATGAAAAATCTAAAAAACTGGAAGCGGAAGAAGAAATTAATTAAAATAAATAACAATTGGGAGATTAGAATGAATGGCTACTTCTATATCTGAATCCCGTGGCTCTTCAATTAAGAGATTAATCGAGCATTTAATTACCAGAAAAGGAGGCGTTTGATGAATTTTTTCGAAAAACAATAATATTTTCCTATTGTATAAAAAACTGCGGATCCATTGTCTCACCTCGAACTGAAGAAAGTTGGCGCGAATTTTGAAATCGAATGTCCAGGTCATCACTTCACTTTTTCTTGAAAAATTCAAAGATTTCAGGATCTGCTTTTAATCGTCATTTTAATCAGTGCTCCTGCAGTCGCTGAACAGGGTCAAAGGTCACTAAATGCATGTTCATAGTTAGGTATCAAAGCCGAGATTAGCTAAAAGTGAGAACCCATTCTAACTTTCTATCACAAGTAAGTCATCCATCGGCATATTGATAGCCCGCATGGCTGTGAGATAAAAGTTAAAACTAATTGTAAAACCACTACTTTTCGTTTCAGGAAGGAGGCCCGGAGCCCTAGAACTTCAGCGCTATGTTCCAAGCCACAGATTCTCAGAGTAATGATGATTTATTAGTCACTCCTACTCCACTTTTATAGACTCTTTAAGCTCCAAGCTTGATAACTGTTATTTAGGAATCGGAAGTTAATTTGTATTTTTTTTATTTCCAGAAATCGGCATTGCACTGGTGGGGTTTGGTGCGGCTTTCCTCATTTTAGGCGTAATTCTTCTCTTCGACAAGGGATTGTTAGCAATTGGAAACGTAAGTGGACATGGATTTAAATATTTTGTAGAGTGGAGGTTATTGGATGATTTTTCTTTGCAGATATTATTCCTGAGCGGTCTTGCCTTTGTAATTGGACTCAACAGAACATTTCGATTCTTCTTCCAATGGCACAAGTTTCGAGCTACTTCTTGTTTCTTTGGTGGGATCCTTGTAGTCCTTGTCGGTTGGCCAATCATTGGGATGATAATTGAAATCTATGGGTTCATTCTACTATTTTCCGGGTTTTTCCCTTTTGTGATCAATTTCCTTCGAAGACTGCCTATCATTGGTTCCATCTTGAACTTACCCGGTATTAGTAAAGTAAGCTCTTACCTTTTACAATATGTACTGAGTAAGGTGACTGGAGAAGACTGAAAATTGATTCTTCTTTTTCAGTTTGTGGATCGAGTAGCTGGTGACCAGTCTCGATCAAATGTATGACATCTTTACTCATATTTCTAGAAGTACATGTCATCGGTACTTCTTCTCTTTTCTAAATTTTAATATATCCATAACTTATGAAATGTAAAATAAATTATACTCCTCCCAACAGATTTCCTAAATTCCATGGGCGTGTGGTTGGTCAAGCAATTATCCAATGGTTTTTATTCAGGAGTCCAACTACGTAATGAGGGTAGATGTGAAATAACATTATAACATAATATACATATTTTAGTATAATTAATAATAATTAACTTGATCACTAGCTTCCCGTTCAACTTATTTCCATGAACGTTTTAATTTATAAATTTTTAGACAGCTGGCGATGCTTCAGTTTTGGACTCTTGTTCTTCAACTTCTCCAGTGTGGAGGACAGCTTCCTCCGGGGCTCCTTTTTCCTCTTCAGTTGGAGATGTTGGTTGACTGTAGTCTGCAGGTCCACTTTCCGTGCTGTTGATAACGGCCTGGAATTGCTTGTCAGGGCTCGACTGCTCATTGTCTAGCACTGACTCCACTTTCCCATCACCATCCCCACTCTCATCCTGCGAATCCGAAGGCTTCAGGGAGTTGCTACTGTTTGACAAGGGCACATTCGGATTTTGCATCTGCTTGTACTGCTGTTGAAGCGATGCTTGGAATGGCTTTCTAGTTTTATCACCTTTCCTCCATAATATGATTTCCTGTCGGAACCACCAAAAAGTTAGACAAAGGAACTTTTACTTTGTTTTCTTTATGTCAAAGTGGGGTCAGACCTGTTGCTTGAAGTAGCGTCGATCTTCCTCATCCACCAAGACAAGATTCAAGTAATATCTAACTGAGAACTTCTTGTTGACATCCTTCATCGTCGGTAGCAGCTCGTATCCCGCAAGGAAAACACGTATTGGAATACTCTCACCGCGCACCGGTGCACCATCCATAATCTCGTACTTTGCAATCGTCTCATTCTCATTGAACGTGTTTGGGCCTGTAATAGAGGAATAAAAGGAATCATTTACACAATAATACAATGGTGGCTGGAAATGGTCATTGGACGTACCAGAACCAGTCGTCTCTCGCTTGATTATTGCAATTTCCATGTGCTTAATTTTGATTCGGACGAGAAGAAAGTAGATTTTCCCTACGATCACGTCCTTCAAGTGATATTTGGACTTGTTATATTCAAACTCAATGTGGAGACAGTCCTCAATCCCAACTTCCATTTTGATGCTGCTGTTCATTTCAGGGTACGAACTCAACTGATGGACGATGATTTCTTTCTCTTTGATGATATCACTGAGTCTTCGGACGATTGTCACTCGTAAAAAGTACCTGCGTGAAAACAAACAATATTACGAGTCCCATACAAGGTATAATTGGTATAAAAAAACAGATTTACAAACCTAAGTTTGACATTAGAGCCCGTATAAGATTCAAAAGGCTTCTCTACATTCACAAACTCGAAGCTGTACGAGGTGTGCTGAAAGAGGTCACCGGGACGAGCCAGTTCTTTGACAAGGGACAGAAAATCGTGATGATTTCCCCTGTCATAGTAAAGCTCGATTTGGCCGATCAATTCTATTTTGATTCCGTAATGATCCAGTCTCGAACCAGCTTTTTTCAGCTGAATATTAACCTAGGATAAATAAGAAATTAATTACATAAGATTTTATGAGGAATTAGGTGTATATCTTTACCTTTCCCGACACGGTTTCACCGTCATAGTAAATAAGATACCTATCCTTCCTGCCGTCTTCATTTTTCAATTCACCAGTCTTCCTCGTTTCTTGACCGTCAAGGACAATGTCAATTTCTGCACTTGGCCCAAACCCGAAAAAATTCTGTAAAGAGATTTAGAGACAAAGGAATTAGTTTTGTTGGTAATGTTTTCCAATGTCTCTTTGATTACCATTATGTCGAACCAGCAGGATTCAAGGCACGCCTATAGTTTTATGTTAATTATGACACCGAAGATGTTAACATCCGCTGATAAAGGGGATGACTACTTGAAGCAGCTGACCCCTGTGTGTGTCCCTGTTAGAGGTCAAGGACTCTGCCTGTCTGGGCAGGATCCTTCTGTTATCCTGTGGATTGATTGTTGTTAATTGAATCGTTAATCCTCACTCCCACCCACTAATCTGCTAATTAATCCTCAACTGGAAATCAAGAGGCGAATTCATAGGACACTCCGCCCTCTTCCCGCAAGCACAAAATACACAACTACACGGCGTTGCCAACGTACACACGCTACGATACGCTTATGACCCTCTCCTAATTCAGCCACAAGGGGTCAAGTAATCAAGGAATCAATTGATTGTGTTTTCAATTAAAAACACAGTGAAGTTGAAACAGAAATTGAGAAAGCGAAGCTTTAAAGCGCAGGAACAAAAGGAACAATTTCTACCTTTCTCCTTCAAGCATCGAACTTCTTGACCTTAAGTTTCTATGCTTGATTGACTATTTTATCGTTGATTGACCTAGCCTAACCTAATTTCTACCGCTTTTCTTTGCTTAGATTATGAAGCATTTAATATCCAATGAGCTTCTAATGATTTTGGTCAGGAGCCGTGCGTAACTTGGTTTTTGAAGCGATTAATTTTGGGTAAGCACTAAAGGGGCGGGGTTAATCCTGCCCCTTTTGAGCTTGTAAGGCCCTGTTCTAATTATCCATAAATGTGAATTAAAGTACTGAAGCAGAGCGTGATTTGGGAGGTTCCAAGCTTCATTGATGGAGATACGAGAAGGAAGCTGGGATTTTCAGAGATCCTCAAAAGGCCCTGGCCTCCGCGTCCTTTCACTCACTTTCCAAGCACTCGAGTGAAAGCAACTTCACAATTGTAACAACAATTTCCACCAATTAACAATTACTGCAAGCAATCCTGTAAATTACAAAGGGACCTCTGACCTTTGAGAAAGGGAAGGGTTGAAAATGGGACTGAAAGGAATACCTTCAATCCTGGTGACAATAAGCATCTTTTGGATTATCACTTCCGGGATCAAATGTGAAGAAGACGCCACCACAACCCAAGGTAATCATGTCAAACTAAATTAAACAGCTTCCGAATAAAGTACCAGGACTTAATTCCTTGGTTTCGTTTGTGTCGGATATAATTTAATTTCCGCCGAAGAACGGAAATTACATTTAGGTGAGAATGCTGAAAAGCTCCCTTCCGGTTTAGTGACGTGGGGAGCGTGCTCTTGAAAAATCTTATTGTCGGAGGTCAAAAGAGTGAGAATTATATAGGAACAAAGGATTCCGTAATTAGGTTTCTCTAGAAAAAATACTGTCGTGTTGCGGCAACCTTTGATTAAAAGTTAGAGAGTCACAGCCATCTTAGTTCCAATATTAAATTAAAAAATTAAAGACTGGAGATACAAATAGGAAATTAAAATGGGAGTGTTTGCATTGAAATCAAAGGCAAGGTGGCTGAAGTTGCAAAATCTTTGTTTGAATGAGAGTCTGAAATCCAGAATCATCATTCAAGATCATTACAAGAGAGCCTGCTCAGAGTTCCTATTGTTGTGACTCTGTTGGATGAATTTTTGTGAAAGACAATGACCAGCAGACTTGGAGGTCCACTTGTGCGTGGAGCAATTTCCAGACTTAATAGGATGGTGATTAGTTCTTGCAGGGATCTAAAGGGATGATGATAATGATGATGGGATGCGTCCAAAATCCAAAGGCGTTATTTGATATTAAGGACTCTTTTTTAGATGTGAAACAAGTGTCCCTGGTAGGATCATTTTAATTAACGAGCATCGTTCGTTATCCCGCATGTGGAAGGGAAATTAGTAAGACAGCCCTGCTGAGTTCTTTTGTCCAAGATTGAATCTTTTGAAATGGAACTGGACACGCAATTGAAACAAGAGGCACTGGACATGCAAAAGTAATTTCCCTGTTAGCCCTGGCCAACTTATGATCATCACAAAAGTTCTTTCTTCGATGGACTTTCTCTTCCATTCATTCCTCTAATGTTCAGCGGCACTCCTTCAAAAAGTTGAACTTTTTTAAGTCATCCATATATAGCATAAAGCGCAAAAGTTGTAAAAATTGGAAGGCTGTGTTGTAGTCTGGGCGTTTAATTGTCATTAAAACTAAATGCTGATAAGGACTATGCAGAATCAGAGACTGCAAGTAGGCAATTTGTAGAGGAAGTGTGGCTCTTCTGTTTTTTGCATGTGCGAATGTTTATGTTTTCCGTCCAAAAATCGTTTCCTAGTTTTTTACCTATTTTCCAAAAATGGTCAATTCCCTTCCTTCATTCTTTTCTAGACGGGTAAGGAACGAGGGGGTTGGATGTTATTTCAATTAGGAAGATTCGTTTTATTACTTTTCATTTAAACTGGACGGGTGGGTATCATCCCTGGACTTCAACTCCCTCCAGCATTCATAAAGTAATTCAGTTTCTGAAATCCCTGGATCATGGACCAACCACATGGCACCAAATAAATTGATTATTAATCCTTCAGCGAACAAGATTTCCGAATGTTAGCCTCATTCCAGCCATTGAACTCAAATGACGGAAATGATTCTGATCTGGTTTCTTGGAGACTGAAATATGCTTGGTAGACGCTCCAGACTGGAGGCGTGTGAATCTGGAATTTCTGATCTTCGCAACTCTCATTTGCATAGTATCTGATTCGAGCTTCCCCAATCTGAGTCAACCTTTCCGATGCTCTCTGCCATACCATATCCCAGCATTTTATATTTTGCCAAATAAGGGAATGCGTTGTCAGGTCGGGTCAGTCAGACTCGGATAGGAGTCCCCTTTATGAGCTTATGTAATAGCTCTACTCATATCTCCGTCGTCCCAGGATCCGCTGGTCCTGAATATAAATTATATCAATTCTAACCCTAATCAAGACTGATAATGAATTAAACAATTCTGTACAAGAAAAGGGAAAAAATGCTTTAGTTTTAAAACTAATTTACTATGGATGAGTTCCAAAAGTGCATAAAAGTCCTACACGCACAAAAGTAATTCCCAATGGACAAATCATGGAAGAAAGCATTCTTCGTCACCGCAGTAGTTTGTGGCAAATGTTTATAGGAGCCTCATTTAAGTGATGATTTTCATTTCATTAAAACGGATTGCAAGGTGTGAGACGCTACAGGCGTAAAAGGATTTGTGCAATCCTCCAGTGTTTTTTTTGGAATCGACTACAGTAAACGTCGGCCGTTTCTTTTTGCTGCCACCAATTTCTTTCTACTCCCTCCCACACGAAGTTCAAAAGTTTATGAAAGCCACAATGGAATCCATGACTAAAGCTTCGTCGTCGCAAGAATGTTTTCACCAGAATGCAACAGACTTTGAATGCTACCAAGATTTAAAAATGATTCTTTAGTCGACGTCGCCACAGCCACTGTGGTCTCCAATTTAGAGATGCTGTGACACGTTACCCGTTCCCAGTTTGAAACATCTCCGTTGAAATGGGATGGGGATCATCATTAAGCCGTAATTCACGCAGCTTGTTTTGACATCTGATTATCCTATCCCAAGACCTAAATGAATCTTGACATCTTCGTGGCGTTTCCTCAAGAACCAAGCAGGAGTTCTGCAAAAATTAGATTTCAACATCCTCTAAGATGTCAATCCCTGAGGAAACTCTGCGAATTAGGCTCAAAACATCAAAAAATTTTGTCTTGGCTAATAGCGCTTGGTTTCATCTAAAAGAAAAACAAAATGGAGCTGGAGATCTCAATTTCACGCATTAAAAAAATTCACTAAGCAAATTACATGATGGGTTCATTGATAGCCCTTGCGTCATTTGTTGGTAAATTAGCAGTTCCATAAGGATTCTACAAGAAAAGTTGTAAGAATTACTGAACGGTAGTAAGATAAAGTCCTCTACAGCCCCAATAAATGAAGACATTGTGTCTTCCCATTTTGAAAATCATGCTGTTCGATTTTGATATTTTGACTCCTCATTCCTGTCATCTTCATCATCGTTTTCATTGTGCTCAAAGCAGAAGATGCAAAGGTCGTGGTTGAAGGCTTTAAAATATTAGAGTTTACTGGATATAAATTCTATTTAGATGAAAGGATGATTGTGAGTTGGACGCGTCATTCCTTGTTGGGGAAAGTGATGGCATGGAGAAAGTTGAAAAAGTAAAGTAACGACAAATTGGGTATGATGCTCAATTAATGCAGATTAGCAGGTGTCAAATGATCACTTTGTGTTCGCCATTTACCTGTCTGAAGTGTGAATTTGAAGATTATGCAAATTTGGCCTGGCCCTCTTAAAGGAATAACCTGGTTGCCACACCTGGAGATAAACGCCTGACAAGTCATGTGCAATGTGGGATGAGCGTATCAGCTTTCTTGCTAAAAAAAAATTATCCATCGCTTGACCCTATGAATGTGCTTGTGTGGGTTCAAGACGGGTATCAATCGGAAGCTTTTTGGGTGTGGTAATAATTTTTATTTAATCGGCGATTGTCTTTGAGATCCACTTGTGACAAGTTGATTTTTCGAATTAGCAAACTATGATGACAGGCTACCTGGTCATCATCCCCACGTGTCTTTTCTTTGCATTGAGTTTCATCTAGTAAAGGTTAAAATAAATCATGGAGAACATACTGACCCACACTTTGCTCATCCATGATTGGAAGCTTAGGAAGGACAGGAGACATTCCCATGTCATGTCTCTCGCATTCTCGCACTCGTATGCCATGTTATAAAAGACGTCTTGGAAGCGAAGGGTACGACATTCACCTAACCACAAGTTGACATTTATGACATGACAGAGCTTGAGGTGCTCGTGGTTGGTAGTGTTTTTTGAAATATTTTCCTCCTGCTGCTATCCATGGATCCTCTTTGTTTCCGGGGATTCCAAAAATGAACGCCACCCTAAAAACGGATTATTTCCTTCGGACTTCTCAAGTGAAATCAAGTTTATATTGAGGATTTAATTACATGGAAGAGTAATTGACGGATATATTTCAAACTGGTCGATAATTTGTTGGTGGGGTTTGGAAATTATTATTTTTATTGTAAAATTAATTGTCGGCAGATTGAGTCTGAAGGAAGTCGGGCCACTTTGTCATTAAAATTAGTTGAAGGGGATGGGAACTTGGAGATTGCATTAATTGGAAAGTGAGTCTCTCTCTTGAGAGGGAATACCTTCATCTTCTTCCAGGATTATCAGCGCTTTCATGCCGAATCCGGTGCTTGGCTCCTTGTCTAAGAAAGCAAAAGTGGTTAAGAAATTTACGATTTGTCTAAAAACCAAATGATTAGAAGAAAGGAATAGTTTTACGACCCAATTAACCTGGTTCATCCCAAAGAGTGTCTCCCACAAAAGGCCACCCTCATCCTTTTTATTTCATGAATGAATCTTAGCTTTGCACCCTATCGCTTCCGACCATCTTCGACCTACCCGGGCTAACTCAGGAGAGTCCCTTGAAGGGAGCGTTTTGGAATCAACCAAGAAATCAAGGATCCTCGCCCAACACTCCTGCTCTCAGCTCAAAATCTTTCCATTTGACAGAAAAGATGTCAGCGCGACAAGGAAATATGAATTTTAAGATGAGCCACTACCAACGCCACTAGCCTTTGAACATCCTCTCGACTCTGAATGCAGGAAGAAAATTTGAGGCAGTTGACACATGACGACGACGCTTTGACATTTAAATGACCAAATTTGGTCACAAGTCGAGAGGGGTCCCTTTCATTCCACCCTTGGGACAGAGGACTTGTATCAAATTGAATCCTTTAATTTCTCCACTGATTCGGTTCAAGTAATTCCCGAGTTAGTAAGAAGTTCTCTATCGCCAACCACGTTATTTATGGGAACAAGGAAGTCAACCTTAAGCACCAACGACTGTTGTCTATCATTGACAAAGTTATAAATACGAGCAGAGAAGGAAAGGACGGAAGGACGATGACGTAATTTATAATCAACTCCAGAGCTCCATCCTTTATTCCTTCATCTTGGGAGAAAATCATTTCCTCTTCCCCAAGATACATTTCCGATGAAGTCATTGAGGCTTCCGATGATTAATAATTTTGAAAAGGTATGGAATGAACTTCTACAAGATTAGGATCGGTTGATAGAGTGGGGTTAAGAATGTATTCCTTTTCGGTAGACAGGGACGCCAGTGCCAGACTGAAGGTCTTAGTGCTTTAAAGTGAGAAATATAGTACGACGGGCCACGCGAAGGCAGTTATGTTCATGGAATCATGAAGGTGAGACGTTTTTTGTTTATAAAGGGTCCAGTGGACGATGATACGCGAATGATCTGATTGTCTATTATCCATTACGAGAGGAAGTGTTGACGCTAATAACAGTTTAGAAAAGAAAGGTGTATAAAACACTCTTGACTTGAAATATTTGTCCCGTGTTTAGTATTCAGGGAGGGAGCCTTTTCCCTTCTCAGTAACTCATGGACCCTTAGCCTAATCTGCCAGCATCTTTTCGATCTTTAACCACACCAACAGCGGTTTCTTGACACAAAAAAAGTCCTGGATGAAATGCCACTAAAATAGGGTTGACATGTAACGTCAGCCGTAGTCACTCAGCGCTAGTCCTTGACTGATTAGAATCAGGAATGATAAGAAAAGAAGGTCTACTTGGTCAGGGTCCTTGAAGAAATAAACTTTCTTGGGAGAAGAAAAATTCATCAAAGCCCTGGAACTTTCTTCCTCTTCTCTTTCTTTCTCCCCCGATATAGAAGGGAAGACTGGAGCGTTTGAAAACCATGAATTAAAATTATTATTATTGAGTATAAAGTTATTTTGGGGTTAAGACATTTTCGACAAGTAGTGCGTGAGATGAAATTAATAATTACAGTAGCCGTTCGGCAAGATTCCTTTCCCTCCTCCTTGCTGAGAGAAGAAAAGATAATTACAATTTGGAGAAGAAGGCTTAATTACTCTGGATAAGTCTGGAGATTTGAATCGAAAGGGATGTAGAGGGAGTTGATCCGAAAACCGGAATTGAGAAATAATTCCTCCGTGCCTAGCGATGGTCGTCCGAAGGCTATTTATTTTGATGTGGGTGGACATCCCAACTGGTATTTAGGCGTGCAGTACCCACAAACTTCATCCATGTCTCTTGGATTTACGTCTCCAACGGGGATTTAGAGTCAAACGACTGACTTGGAGGATTCCATGTTGAATCGAGTTACAGGGCTTGTTTGAACAGCAGTGGAACGTCATGGAACTGATCATCCTGAACTAAATCCGGAAAGACAACGGAGATTTTAGCCAAGTCAGATTATTAACAGGCTTTTGGTATTCAATGAAACAGCCAGTTTGTCGGAACTCAAGTGGAAATCGAGCAAAAAGTTTGACATTTTAAAGGCTTTTATGGAATTTGTGTCTTGTCCATAAAAATCATTGTACGATTTAACGGTTTGTTCCTTGATTTCTTCATCCAGGATGGACTATTATGGACAAAATTATGAAACGAGATCTCTTCGCATTTCTTGTTTGGACAAATAGAGACTGACATCCGGAATGAAAATGAAGATTATACGCTTGGGTTTAACGAGTTGGCAATTCGTGACAGGCATCACCTGCTGCGCGCGTTTCCTTAACGAATCCACATTACTGAGAATTGCGCTGGTCCGCTCTACGCGAAAAGCTACATGGATGAAATTGAATAAGCTTTTCAGTTTTGATAGATTTTTGAGAGCATTAATAAGAAAGCACTCCGATTTTTTGCACTAATTTATCAAAATGTCACTTTCTTCTTGAACTGTAATATGGGAACCCAGTTCTCATCCCTGCTTTGAAGTCTATTGACAGAAAATACAAAATCTGCCTTCGCATTATTACGTGTTTACCCCAAATACGAGTCCCACTTGTCAAAAAAAAAACTTGACAAATGAGAGCATATTTTAGGGCATAATCCCATGTAATTTTTTGTTTATGGAGAAATAAAGTATAGAATCCGAGCGCGTGGGGTGAAATATCTTCGGCCTGTGAGGCATCTGTTCCACGCGCGTCCAAATATCACCCAATTTTCATAAATTCTGAATGATGCCTCTGTTAAAAAAGGCAAGATAACATTATTCAATACTCAAAGATCACCTCCCTCTCATTAGTTAAAATGTTTCAAAAAATCACCCTCTGGGGAGGAGAAATGTGGGACTGAAACGAAAGAGATTTTCCAGTAAAGGACAAAATGTAATCGGTTTTCGTTTTTTGGTCGAATTTCGTATCAACTTTGCTGTCGTGTGACTGAATGGATTCATCCCATCTGGACTGATCAATCAACTGTCAACCTTTCCATTTTGGTCGTAGCAAATCTCTCTCTTCTTCGTAAACAACAAAGGCTTAAATGCGGATGATGCGGAGTATCAGGGGGAGGGAAAACGATGTCAGCATTTCTTTTGGAAGTGGAACTAATCGGGAAGAAAAGCGCAGAAAATAAATCCTAGGGTGAAAAGCCTGGATTTTCAGCCTTAGCAAACATAGCCAAGGACACCACCGTTTAAATTCATGCAGAAGGTGATTATGGAAACGTGTGTGAGTCACTGGACCTTCTCTCTTCCAGTGACACTTTGGCTAAGGGTGTTTACATTCCTCATGCTCATGAGGACAATTTAAATCCTCTGAATCTCAATGGGAAACCCATTTTCATAAATTACAATCAACAACAGCCAACCAACGACTGTGGCCGACGATGGAGACTCACATTGCCATGCGCTCGACCACTGCGGGGAAAGTTCTTGGAAATGACCACAGCAAACACTCGGAGAATTTTTATTTTAACACCGTTTAAATATATAGCATCCAAAGGAAATCATGTTCGACTTCATTATCCAATTTTGTAAGAGTAGTTTTTCAATATATTAACGTTACGCAGGGCCCAATCTTTAAATGGAACCACTAAAAACTTTTATGGCATGACTTATACTGCTGCTCCAACGCTTGTTTCCAAGATAGAGAAATTAGCTACAGACAGAGAAGCACAACATAATAAACCTGGAGGAACAATATTCAGTTGGCATTGTCCAACAATAGGAAATGCAGTCCCTAGTTTAACAAAGGAATAAGCAATCAACCGCTGTGGTTTTCATTATTGACATTTCCCGTTTAAAACTGGGTCAGAACTATTGGATTATTTTTATTTGGTCTTTTGATTTGAGTATTATATCCATTGTTGCCTCCCAGAAGAGAAATGATGAAGAGGATGAGGAAGAGACACAATGAAATGGTTATTATTATTATTTATTTATATTTACAATAAATGTTTATCTGAGCTCTTGTGACGCGGCGGCAGACAGAAGGGCTCATAAGGACTCATCTGACCCTTTATCCATTACAAAGGGATCCCAAACTACTGATAAGATTTGGACTTCCCATCGACAATAAAAACGATCAAAAACTCCCCAGGAGGGCAGGAGAGATACTGACCTCAGAGATCCAAAATGATCTCCGTTTCGTCCCATTACCTTTACCAATTTCAATTGCAGCCTGCATAATAAATGCATAAATGCAACATTAAACTCGGAGAAATATATTTATTCAGAGAGGATGTGTCACGACGACGAGCTCCATTTCCATTTGCTCCTGATGTACCAATTTTAGCTCTCAAACTGGATGTGGCGACCTACTTTTGAAAAAAAAGAAATGATTGTTGAATCTCATCCAATCCTTCAATTAGATTTCCGTTGGATCTTCCTAATTTCTAGAGGTGGTTCAGCGGGTGACTCCCTTGTAGTATTCTGTCAAGAAAGCCAGAACTCACACAAAGTGTAAACGTGTTTGGATTCTTCAATTGACCCGATGATGTCGCATTCTCCATATTCCAAGCATTTATCTGTCTTGTGTCTCAATCCCATTTGAGTTGTCCAAAGTCTGTGGGTGTGGTCACTGGTTTCAAGCTCCGACAACTGCTCAAAATCCAGGCGGTGACGAACCCAGGGGACACAAGATGGACATGACAATGCAATAGAATTGGAACATGCTTTCTCGTTGTTGTCCAACTAAAACGAAATCTTCACTTTGTAGCGTATGTAGTATGCAGAGGCCTATGCAACTTAACGGGTCTTTTTTGTTGCAGTGTCACTGGAAGAAAGTCCGACAACGGAAAATAAAATTCCCATTTTTCCTTCAACGACAGCGGCCAATTTTAAACAACGACGTCAAGGACGTAAGGAACATTTACCACGGGAATCAGTAGAATCAAAGCCAGAAGAAAGCAGCACTGAAATTAAGCAAAGTCTTCAAGAATCGCCAAAAAATGGACAAAGAAAAAACTTCCGACTCATGAAATTCCTTCGTCACTTCCGGCTGGATTTCTCTAAATTTGATTCGACGTGTATCAAGCGGGGAGGTCGTGGTGTTTCAGCACCGATTGTGTCCAATGCTCACGTCTTCAAGTACACGAGGTATGATGGCTTATAGGCTCAATCCAAATCAGCGTTAGAGTTTAGTGGACTGGAGTTTAATTTTTGCTACTTTATAATCCTAGGCGTCGGAATAGATCCCCTCCAAGGAATCGTTATGCAATGGCCCTGTTTGAATGTGACCCTGGCTTTGCGTTTCCACCGGCATCGGCCGATCGGATGTTCTGTTCCAGGAACAAATGGGTTGGGCCGAGACCCGTTTGTCTTCCACAAGGTTTGAAAACATGCTTCATATTTGCTGGAGTAAAAGATTTTCCACCGCGTTGCTCTCAATGTGTCAAGCTCCTGTTAATCCACTGTTATTTATGACATGATCATTATTCCTACCTTTTTCTAAACTTTCCTCCAGATCCATCATCCCTCTGATGAATAGGATCACGAGTGTGAACTCATTGTAATGTTTCCCAAATCCCGAATTTGTCATCTCTCTATACAACTGGAATGATTAATCAGGTGAAAATTACCAGGTTTCAGAACAGTAGGTTAGGTATAATTACACAAGGGGCTTCTCAGGAAAAGTCTTGTTACCCTTCAAACAAACGGCGTCGCCATTCCCATGTCTTAATAGACGAGGTGTTGAAGTTATAACGCCTTAAATTATATATGTGTGGTGCTTCCATTATAAATTGGAAATGGGAAGATATTTCCGTCCATCTTTTTTCAAGTTTTAATTATTTTAATAGTGTTTGATCCACAGGGAGTCTGGAAGAATCTGAGCTCGAATGCAGCAAATGTCAACAAATCTGTAACCGTGAAATCGGACCAGTGGCCATTTGCTCATGCTACGCTGGCTATGAAATGGTCAATGGCTCTTGCACCGACACTGATGAGTGTGAAACAAACAATGGTGGATGCGTAGGGATTTGCTTCAATAAGATAGGTTCCTTCCAGTGTTTTTGTCCTTCGGGATTTCAAGTGGGACCGGATGGGAAAAACTGCATCGATAGGAACGAATGTCTCCTGCGGAATGGCCACGGACCTTGTCAGGATCGCTGCAATAATACAATTGGCTCGTATACTTGCAGTTGCGAACGCATCCCAGGGACCAAATTAGCCGCTGACAAAGTAATGCTCCCCAGGCCTTGTTTAAATATGTTTTAAATTAAGAAACGGTTACACTTTTTTCTTATTTTAGCACTCTTGTGAAGATCATAATGAATGTGAAGACGAGAATAATTTTGGATGCAGTCATACATGCTTGAATACGTTTGGAAACGCATTCTGCTCCTGTCCGAAAGAACTAATACTCTCATCAACGGACTACAAAACATGCCTGCCGGACCCATCAATTGAGACGGAAGATGAAATTTTGATTTTAGAAAATCTTATCGAGCCAACACCAGAGTCCGTGACTCCCAGCGATTTGCCAGTGATTCAAAACTTGAGAAGCGACTGTCCACCCGGTTCTGAACCTGACCCAGAAAACACTCAGATTTGTGTCGAGCATGAGGACTGCAGTGTCGGAAATGGAGGTTGTGACCACATTTGCGTCCCTTCTGGCTCTTTTAGATTTTGCTCATGTCGTCCTGGCTATGAGCTCCTGAATGAGACAACGTGTGTGGACTGGAACGAATGCGACCAGGAGAATGGCGGTTGTGATCATCACTGTGTCAACAATGAAGGGAGTTTCTACTGCGACTGCAAAGGCGGCTATCATCTTGCAGATGACAGGAGGACTTGCAAAGGTGCCAATTTGCGATACACTTTTATTCTCTAAAAGGGAGCTTGAATTTTCACTTTGTAATTAAACTTTCTCCAATGGGATTTCTAATTTCTCGATTCTCCGGCCATTCCTCCGCTCTAAAGCTTTTTCTCTCCTTCAGTTGGACACTTTGGTTAGGACTCTTATGATTTGACCATGAGACTCTGAAATACCGGTTGCTTTTAATTTAAACAATGGTTGTATACCCAACCTTTTATTGCACACACTTCTTCATTTTATCTTAACTAGCTTTCTACTTACTATTGAAGTCAGATTACCTCAAGATATGGAATAAAAAACTCTTTATTTTCTATCTTTAAACCAACAGCTCCTTGCCACAAATCTTGTTTTCTGCGTTTCGTGTTTGTTATCACATCTCTCATCTTTTACACTTTGTTTTCATTGTTCCTGTTTGAAATATAGCAAAGTTCTGTGATGACCCACCAACAATAACAACAACTTCAGGGTGGGATTGTGAACTTGCAAATGGGACCAGATTAAGCTCCCGACAAAATCCACCGGTGGACACCAAATGCACACTCCGATGTTTCCCAGGATTGGCTTTACAATTGAAACTGCCCCAACCAACTCCATCTACTTTCTACACCCGATTCCACTACGAAGTGGTCAATGACGAACCGGAAATAGTAGGGAAGACGGAGGCTTTAGTCATTAAATGTATGACAACTGGTGACTGGTCCTTGAGCGGTCATGATCTCAGCTCAGTCTCCTGTGTCCCAACATACTGTCCAAGGCTCCTAGGTCCAGAACATGGTACACTATTTCCGGAAGCGTGTTTACAAGAGGAAGGTGTTCCACTCCACACCCAATGTCTCGTCCTCTGCGCAACTGGATATTATCCAAGAAATGGTCGAATTCGAACGTGTTCCAAAAATCTCAAGTGGTTTCCAGAAGAAGGTCCGCTTTGTTTGAAACTTCCGCCGACGCCACGGCCTTATATCCATTGTCCATCTGACCTGGTTGTGGATTTGAAAGCTGGGCAGTCCTCTGCGCATGTTATAATTCCACAACCACAAGCCAACATGGATTGGTACAGGTAAGCCTTCGGAATTTTGATATTATCGTATTTAAGCTTATAATCATTAAAGCTGTTTTCCGTCAAAGTATTCTAAATCTTTTGAGTTCAACATTCAAGCTTAGGTTTTAATTCCCGAGTGAACAATGCCATAAAAGTGATAAATATGTCGAGAATAAAATGCTTTTCAGATACGTCGAAGCAGATCCGCCCTGGGCCAAGAGTTTAGAATGGGATGTTCCAGCCGGTGTCACACAAGTCATCTTCACTGCCCGGAGTCCCGTTTCTAATGATAGTGCCACTTGTCACTTCAAAATCCACATTGTTGGTAAGTTGAAATATAAATAGCAACAGCACTAATAAAATACTTCTTTCCCATTGCCCCATTGACTTAATGGCGAGACTACTTAGAATAAAATTATAAACGTTTATGATCACAATGAAGATGAAAGCATCCATTTTGTAATTTGACGCAAAGATGGGAGTTCCACTTTTCCTACTTTTATTATAATACGCCTTTAATATTTCAAGAATCCGCTGATGAATTTTTCAGATCGAGAAGCCCCTCGTGTCCAAGGATGTCCGACATCTTTTGAAATTCGTTTAGAACCAGGTGAAACCTCGAAAGGAGTTTGGTGGTCAGAACCAAAGTTCAGCGACAACGTCAAGCTCCACTACGTACAGCAAAGTCATACGCCAGGCCATCTTTTGACACGCGGCACCCACCATATCACATACGTCGGGGGAGACGCAGAAGCAAACAAGGCGCGGTGCGCATTTACAATTACTATCCACGGTAAATGGAATTTCCTAATAATATCAACTGTTATTATAATCGTTGATTGTCACAGGATCTGAAGACTATGAAATGGCAGATCATTCATTCTACTCAAACAGCGTCGTCGGTCGCCACATGATCGTTTGTCCTAACTTAAAAACAGGAAGATGGAACCTGCACTTTGCCTATTACTTGCCTCCAGGTTGCCGGTATCATTCGTCGTCTCAAAACATCCATTCAAAAATTTTCAAGCAAAATTCGTTTCAAAACACTCAAAATTCACAAGGAAGACTTAACCGACGAGCGGCTTCAAGGAGAAAGTTTTGAAAATCCAGGCTGTCAACCACAGGAAATGGACACACGTCTGTCATATCCAATGGATCAGTGAATGAAATGAAGCCTTGTAATTTTATTGTAAATATGAACAAATTACCAAATTCATTAAGATTTTATACGTCATTTTATAAATCAAATTATAAAAGTTACTCTAAGTTTAAGATGGCCGGTTTTGTTTGTTTGGTTATCTGATCCATAGAGGCTCTTATTATAATTTTAATTATCCGAACTGACTGATGAATTGATTTTAAATCTGTCATTAAATCTTGTATAATTTTTTAAACATTAAGTATTAAGCCAGTCTTTGAATTTGAACACGGACTGGTAAGTTCAGTATAAAAGGTGGATGAAAGTTTTCGTATATGATTGGCATCGATGATTATAAGTAACACCTGGAAATCTGCGAAGTCGGTGTGAAATCCATAATCCACATAGTTCAGTGACACTTTGAAGCAAATTGGAGCATTGCGCACCAATCACTGCCGTAGTCATCCAGAAATCTTAGACCAAGCTGCACCGTTGCCAACTGCCAACATGTCCAGCATCTTCAACAACTTTGTCGTTGCGCTTGTATTCTGTACAGCTTTAAACTTCTTGGTAAAAGGATTAGAGCCACAAGCACTGGTGTATGAATAAAGATCAAACCTTGAAATCTCGTTTAGATCGAGGTCGAAGGACGCCCAGTTTCAGATAACGCCGTGGTTAAGGATGACGGAGCTGCTTTGATTCCTGCAAATGTAAATTAACCTTTTAAATTAAGCATGGATGGAATGATCATTCCGTGTAACATTTAGGAAGACGGAAGTACTGAAACCATTGGGACCCCGGTCGGAAGCAAGTCAACACGGTTTCTTGGGTTCTTGAATAATCTCAACACGCTAGGCGGCTTGATAAGTTCACGACCTCTAGGGAATCTTGGTAGCAGCAATTCTGTATCAGCGACGACCCCACGTTTGAACGGAAGGCCAGGACTCGGGTTTATTCCAGACGTGACGAAAGGAATTAACACCATTCTAACTGGAGTGGCTGAAAACAATCTGGAGAAAGTATTAGAAGGATCGTTTGTATTTGCTCCCAATGGTGTCCAGTTTGTAGCTGGGAATGTACTGGACAGAGTTTTTCAGTCAACAAGTCCAGCATCAGCCAGTAACAGCAGATTCCAAACAGCAACGTCAACTGTAAAAACCACGACGTCCCGGCAAGATGTATCTGTGCCACAGAAACAGTCAGATGCACAGAAACAACAAGATGCACAGACGCAGCTTCTTCAAATTATTTTACAACAGCAAGAACAGATCAAAGCTCTGGAAAATAACATGAAAAATGCCGAGACCAAGAATCAAATGAAAGAAACTTAGACGACACAATTTTGTTTTGGTATTTGAAGTATAATTTATTTTGTACTTGATTTGATTTGAATTTGATTTAGCACCAGAAAGTATAACACAATCCCAACGTATAAAATTATAGTTTAAATTAATCCTATAAAAATATAGTTTTGAGTTAATGAGGGACTATAGTTAATTAAAAAGCAGGTGCATTGACTCGAGGCGATTTGATCATTGGCAAAGAGCCTCCAACTTGTCCACAATGGCAGCAAAATTGAGGCGTCCATTGGGAGCGTAGACCAGGCAGCCCTTGGCCAAATCCATAATGGGAGGGAAGATATCAACGTGTTCACAGTCAAATGGCGTCAGTTCATGGAGAATCAATTCCGCAATCTAGTAAACAATGTGTTCAGTTAGTCCCGGTTTCCACAAGTTTAAGGTTTGCGTATTACTTTAAGTTACTTATAGTTTACCTGTGCGTCTGGTAGCGTGGTACCATAAGGATCCTTGCCCTCTGTCCAGAACTC
This sequence comes from Pseudachorutes palmiensis, assembly GCA_009869845.1. Classification (NCBI taxonomy): domain Eukaryota; kingdom Metazoa; phylum Arthropoda; class Collembola; order Poduromorpha; family Neanuridae; genus Pseudachorutes; species Pseudachorutes palmiensis. The sequence goes on along the minus strand of VNWY01000001.1, from coordinate 25,440 downwards.
AAACAAGAGTATTCCGAAGGCCCAGACGTCTCCAGGGCGGAGATGATGGACGGAAACGTTGTCCCCAGGAATGTGTTCCGGAGCCTTCCAGCGTACGCCAGTAATGCGTTGTGGGGAAACACTTTTCGTGCGTCCATTTGTTCCCAGAGGCTAAAAAAAGAAAATAAATGATGCATTAATATTTGATTTACGAAGATATCAATGTCAGGAAGGAGCATACTGTTTTAAAATCTAGTTACCCCTTTGAGTATGTTGGCCTCGACATTTGCCGATTTCAAGCGATAGGATAGCCCAAAGTCTCCCACTTTCACGACATGGTTTTTGAAGACCAAGCAGTTCTGGGTATGGAGGTCACAGTGCACGACCAAGTTGTCGTGCAAGTACTGCATCCCACGTGCAATTCCAAGACTCATGCGAGAATACAAATCCTGAAATTAGTAATAATGATAAAGCCTGAGAAACTAGCTTAAGATTGTACCGGTAACTTACCTCATCGAGAGCTTCTCCATCATTGACCCGAAGGGTAATAAAGTCCAAAAGGTCTCCCTTTGCCGCAAACTCCATTATCATCCAAGTACATTCATCTGTAATTAAAAGAATCATATTAGTAATACTCACATTCAAATTGTCATAGGCCTTAACGTTTGTTGCTTACTATCAACCTGGCCATTGGAGTTGACTGCAATACCAAGGAGCTTGACAACATTTTCATGTTGGAGAGGAGCCATGCAAGCAATCTCTCGTAGCACATCTTCTTCTTGGGCCGGGTACTTCGGGACCTTGACGCAAATCTCCGACAAATCGACACCATCCACAGCGGCGCTGGTAACGGACCCTGTGGAAAAATATAAAGTCGGTAAGAAAATTGTTTCGGTTGGCCTAATCAGGAATTACTAATCGACGCTAGCATCTACTTACCTATGTAAGCCGTGCCAAATGCACCGCTACCAAGGCGTCGCTGGAGTTTAACCTCATCCTTGCAGAAAGATGGAGGTGTGGTTTTAGATGTGGTTGCATCCATCTCTACCCAGTTCAAGAACAAGATTGTTTCTGGAATTTTAAAGTGTTACAGTTTGTACCTATATTAATTAAAACTAATAACTTAATTATTTATAAACTTACCCTTGCCTTCCAGGGAGCTACAGTCCAGACGTGTTGCTCGTCTGAATTCCGGAATCCAAATGACTTTAAATTTCGATTTCCCTGCGTCCTCCATGTTTCCTGAAACGTTGAGGTTTCGACGCCATGAATTTCAGCCAATGAAAAGCTTCCTCGTGGTCTTCTGTCATTGGTCCTCTTTCCAGAACGCATAAACCAATGGCTGGAAAGGTCCTTTGCCATTGGCCGAAAAACAAAACATGGACAGATATCGCGGTAGATTTTATAATTCAACCCCATACTTTGTAACTCGAATTCTAACTAGAAGCTAAATAAAACTTAGTGCCGTGCGCTAATAAACAAATAGTTTACAGTTTACTTAAATCGTTAACTAATTATAACAATTAATCATTACTCTTCTTCAGCATAATTCTCATTTGTACATGCAATTTCATATCTTTTTATTCGGTTTGCAAGGGTAGAGGGTATTTCTTCTACGATGCTTGTCCTTTCTTCGCTGTCCCTTTGTCTTGCTACCGTTTATTTCTTCTTACTAACGTCAACTTCGTTTCGCTAATTTACAAATCATGAAATTCGGTCCTTTTTACAATGAAAAATGGTTGCAATTATAAAATGGTTTCTGGTCGGATGTGTATAAACTTGTTTGGTAACTGGTGCAGTACAGAACTGGAGCAAAGTAGGAGTTGAACCATTAGAAGTTGGACACTAGAATAGAATTCCTGGATTAATTTCTTTTAATTAATCATGAATTTTTATTATTTTCTGGTATTCTTGGTTTCATGTGTATAAGGAAATGACGCCGTTGACGTCACATTCGAAGGGCGAAAATTCGAATGCTCAAAAGAAGCAAAAATTCACTTCTGAAGCAGCCAGCACCAAAACAAAAGGCGGTGGTGAAAGTGTCAATTAACTTAAAGTTAATTGCATTTTACATGGACTTTTGACAGTGTCGGTAAAGGGGGAAGTCAACGAACTCCCACAAGAGACCGACTGTCGTTTGTTCAGGTCAAAGGAGGTCAATCAAATAAGGAAATTAAAAGAACTCCACGTCCTAAGAATCAAACGGTAAAAGTACAGAGAGGTAATTGGAGACATCCATTTATTTCATTCTGTCATTTCATTAAGAGCTAAGTATGACAGTATAAATTAAAGTGTAACTATTTAATGTATTACTTGTAAATCATTCTGTACAGGAGCAGGTTTCTACAGGATTTGCTACTTGATTTCGTTATGGCTTCGTCTTCGGTGTCTCAAGAAGACCATGATGTGGAACATGACTTTGCAATGGCATCTCGACGTGCAAAGGTCAGGTCTGCCCGTGCAAACCGGACGGTGAACTCATATGCGACACAGCCCAACCGAGGTGAACTTATCATTGCAACTGCGGAATAAGGACGAAAGTACCAATTAGCTAATTTATTTTGTTATTTGATTCAAAGGGGATGATGGGGATAGAGACTTTGATGATGGGAGTCTCCGTTATGAACAGAATTCGGCGGTTGTGCTTGTGGAACAGAATTTGGATGCCAGTCCGAAACCAATTTGCCGTGGCATTTCAAAAGACAAGAGGCCAGTTGCTAGGTAGGAAAAATCAAACTTATAGTTGACAAATTGTGTAAAATAAGACAATATTTTGATTACCCTAGGGGTGGGCATGCACCCGGGAAACAGAACAAAGGTGTTCGGGATCGCAGGAAGTTGAGAGAGAAAAGACGCAGTACTGGAGTAATGCATGTCCCATCCACTGAATCTACGGGAGGTTCAACTGGAGAGGACGAGAACAATGAAAATTCACCAGTGGGGAGCGCAGCGTCCAAGCAGCAAATCAGTGGACTTGAGTTTGAAGAAAAAGTAACAATCTCTGGGAAACTTGGTCAGAGGTACAACTTTCCTTTCATCCTGAACACACCTAAAAGCAAAAGTTCTATATAATTTGGGTTCTGGTCTAGTGAATCCGACCTTGATGCTGACGATGAGGCTAACAATAGTGGTGATGTCCGAATTGCAGCTGGGGTGAGTACTATATTTACTTCTGTTTTACATTGAAAAGTTCACCATGACCCTTGTTCTAATAGGATGTTGGGGATTCAGTGAAGAATGAAACTGAACGCATGGTGCGCTTAATGCAAGCTAAGGACAAACGGATCTGTATTCTTGAGGTGCAAGTCGCTCAACTCACCCGGCAAATGTCCGAGATTCGTGAAGAAAATGCTAAATTACTTCGGGCACTGAACGGGAATCCTGGGGGTCCCCGTAAGAAGTGATTAGCCAGAGTTGAGTCAGGAAATCTCATATGCTACCATGTGTAATCTCATTTAGAATTCCTGTTTTTCTTTTGGTAATCAGTAGCTGTTCTTTACTGCTATTATAATTTATTGTCGTCGTGCTTTTAGTTAATGGTTTACTAAAGGATGCAGCGGGTTAATAAATTAAATTCCAAACATCAAAAGCAGTCATCACCACTAATTTCCCTACAGGACTAAATACATGTAATTCGTATTGGGAAATGCCCATACGGCTGAATTAGTTGATCCACAACCGTTTCCTCATTAATAGTCACAAGAAGAAGAACTTTTGTGACAGCTAAAGACGGGTCAATTGACCTCAGCAGGTCACGGAAGTTTCTATGGGAGGGGATGGGGCGAAGGAATTTCTTTTTTTATAGAAACCCTTTCCTCACTTCTCTCATCTTCTCCAGTTATGTTTCCGTGACCTTTTTTTCGATTAAATTGAAATCAAGGATTTGATGCAAAGTAGATGCCTAATTTGACACGGGATAATTGAAGCTCCAATTGTCAATGTCAATTAGTAATTGATTTCTGTGACACCTGACACACTATCCCGGTGTCTTGCTAAACCCCGTTGCGGCCGCATGGATTCAAATCCTCCTTGTAATTCATTATTTTTGACAATTTCTCGCCAGCTGACGACGATGACTTTTTAGGTTAAACGGACTTGTTGCGTCGCTCAGATCAAGGTCACTCTCCTCCTACTGACCTCTGGCTGATCAGTATTTATGGCTACACCAAGGCTCCACTGCTGACCACCTGGACATCCCTCACACGCAAAAAGGAATCTCTCATCAGTTGGTTAGTAAGTAGAAAACTCTGTAGAGCCTTGGATTGTTCTGAAGCTACACGTCAACAAGTCCCCAGCTTAGTCTCCAGGATTCAAAATGGGCCCACTTGACTGCTGTACTGGCTGCTGGAGGAGATTTACCCGCTTCTGGTACCAATGCTTCCTTAGGTAAACCAATACCAACTTGACTTGGCATTCCTCGTGGATTAGAGTAAATGCACTAATTCGTTGTTTTCATTTATAGATGGAGATTATGGTGAGTAAGATGGATAATCATACGCTAGGCAGAACTAAACGATCCAACTTGTTTGTCTAGGTTACGGCCATTTGTAGTACTAGCTTACTCTGTGGTGCTCCTTCTCGTAGTCCCTCTCCTTGTCTTCAACTGCCTGGGCAAATGCTCAAGGAAAGAGCAGAGTAAGTTAATTGGCGGCGTCTTCACTCTTCTTGCCCTTCCAATTACATTCTGGCAAATATCTCAGCACCTTGTTCACTATACTAAACCCTATCTTCAGAAGCACGTTATTCGGTAATGGTGCTATATAAAGGATAAAGTCAAAGCGGAAGTGTGACAGGGTTAATTGTTATTATTTTGGTTACAGAATACTTTGGATGGTGCCAATCTACTCTATGGATGCTTGGCTAGGACTTCTCGCCCCAGCTACTGCAATTTACATGAACAGTCTTCGGGAATGTTACGAGTCCTACGTCATATACAACTTTATGAAATTCTTGCTAAATTATCTCAACGGTGAGATGGATTTGGAGGCCAATCTGGAGCTGAAACCGCAGGTTCATCACTTGATCCCGCTTTGCTGGATGAGAGACTGGGAAATGGTAATTAAAACCTAAACACGTGTTCGCTGTCTTGAGCAGTTGGAATAATGAATTTAATTTTCTAGGGTTCTGAATTTGTACATAAATGCAAACATGGGATCCTCCAATACACAATTGTACGCCCGATTATGGCAGGAATCGCATTGTAAGGAATTGTTGGTTTAGCATAAAATGTTGTGTAAAATCATCCTTTTTGATTCCCAGTATTTGTGAAATGTGCGGAGTTTATGGTGAAGATGTTTATCGACCAACTTTAGCCTATCCGTACATCATGGTGGTGAACAATCTTTCACAATTTGTGTCAATGTACTGCCTTGTACTGTTTTACAAGGCGAACAAGACGGAGCTGTCCGATATGAGACCAATTGGAAAATTTTTGTGCATCAAGTCCGTCGTCTTCTTTTCATTTTTGTAAGTAGAGCTTTCGTATATACTCTTTCAGCTCATGATTTTTGTTTTCAACAGCCAGGAATTCTTGATTTCCATTCTTGCCAACTTGAACGTAATTTCTGATGTCTTCGGTACAACTGACAGTGGAGACGTCCGGGAGATTTCTTCCTCCCTCCAAAACTTTTTGATTTGTATCGAAATGTTTCTGGCTGCAATAGCCCATCATTATTTCTTCACATACAAGGATTACGTCGACATGGCTGCTTCAACACCCAACTGCTGTGAATCCTTCATGTCAATGTGGGATGTCTCAGACGTCAAATCAGATCTCGCAGAGCATGTCGGTGAAATTAGGAACACCGTAATGAAAAACGTCATGCCATCGAAAGTCTATCGGCATCCTGGTGGACTGACAGAAGAACGAGCTCGTTTGCTATCAATCTCAGATGGCATTGATTATCAAAGTGGGAGTGAAAGTGGACCCGGACCTTCATCTGCCGCCACTCGCGGGCCATTCCAAGCAGCAAGGTGAGCTTGATTTGCTATGTGCATATTACATACTTATGTATATATGTACATATTAACACATTTTCCTTCAAACCTGCAGGTCGGCAAGTTTACGTTTAGTCGGTGAAATGGAGCCTGCAATGAATGCTCCAAACGTTTCAGAAAAGACGAAGCCCGGTGGATCAGGTGTGTACGATGGGTTTACAGACTTGTCTGATTATAATGAGAACGACGATCATCAGCATTTCTAGTAACGATAGGTAGAGTAATGGTTCATGGAACCCGTTCACGGTTTTACAGACCATAATTTATAAGTTTCTTGGCTCAATATGATTCGCATTTATTTACTCGAATGACAGTGCACAAAGTTTTCTTCATCGATAGTATTTATTTATATGAATTTCATATCATTCCCTAGTTCAAAAACCCAAAAGTCAATTTCAAAATAACTTTTGAAAGTCTGGTCAACTCTTTGTTTTCGCAAACTCCTTCCACTCACGCAATACTTCCGCTACAATGCAATTTCCATTTAGTCGCCGCATCGTGTCAAAACTGTCAAGCTTATATTTTAGTTACTAGAAATTAGAAATTAGAATTGTGTGATGTAATTCATGATATTTCCTCTACACTTTATCCATTACACGGAGAGTGGATTGGGCCCATTTCCAATACTGTAAAAGTGACTAAAAGACTTGTGACTCAAATTATAAAGTTTATTTGGATAATAACTGCTTATTGCTCTGTTGCAAACTGAATTAAATTCAAAAATGAAATTATTAGAACGTTTTTGTAACAGTAAAAGAGAGTCAAATTGTTTTGGAGATTGAAGGGGGATGATTTTGTGTATGAAAGTGAATGCTGAAAAGCTTATGGCTTGGAGAGGGTGGGATTCTGATGGGGACGCCTCTAAAGAACATCACCAGTTTCTATATGTTCTAGAAGCAATAGAAATCTAGAAACTAGAATTATGTATTAGGGGGATGGTCATTTTAGATGGACAGTAATTGGAGAAAAGCGTTGATGCTGTAAATAGTCATAAATCCCCACCCACACCCATACCCACTTGACTTTAGTCCCGTCTTCACTGTGTCAAGGTTAAAATTGAATTGCGTGTTTTGCATTTCAATTGAGCAATTCGGGATATCCAGATTTCATAACGTCGTCGGGGGTTAATTGCGCCTCAACCCGAACTTGACCAATTGAAGGTTTCCCCTAATCTCGAAGGTCTTAAGATGCAGGCTCGTGTGTCAAGTATTTGTCCCAGTTTATTGGTCAATTAGCTCTGTAGACGTCGCTATGGAGTAGACGAAATCAATTTAAATGCGTATCACACCACCACAAGGCCTGGACACACCCCCGAATGACTCGCTTGACCTTGTAGATAACCTCACTTACAACTGTTGCTTTCATCAGTAAGCATTTATGACCCCAAGATCAGACCACCATCACCACCAACCAAGTCATCTCGTCACCCCACCTCCAACCTAACGTCGTCACACCCTCACTCTCCTTAAGTTAAACGATGTTACTAGTGACGTCAGAGCCCCGCATTTTCCCCAAGAGAGTTAGGTACCTCATAAAGTACACGTAGTCCATTTATATTGTTGACCTTGTCTAAAGGACACACAGGAAACTACGCATAACCCATTTCTCTTGCTCAATGCTTATTATACCCAGAAGAAGAAGAAGAAGTGGAGTGGGCCAATTGCCTAATACCCGAGTATTAACAACGCATTTTAAAAGAGGGATGTTGTTGTCACTAGGACCGGTGACAGACCGGGCCAGTGACTGAAAATCCTTGTTCATGTCTTCATGTTATCTTTCTTTTAAAGACTTGAGACGTTGATTAGTATTTATAAGAGGTGCGGCTGTGGGTAAGTAAACAGCAGCATCTCGCCGCTAGCTCTTTAATCGCTCAAGCTTCTGCTGGACAAACATGGTTTTAAATATAGGCGTAATTCATTATAACTTAGTAAATGATGATGATGACCCCCCAAACTGAGGGTAAACTGTGTCATAAAAGAAGATAAAGAGGATGTCAAATGTAGCAAAACAAGAGATTATGAGAGGGAATCTGCGCGTGGAGTATAAGGTCTGCGTCTCTGAATGAATTTTGTATTAAATCTAAAGTGTATGACAGGGTTCAAAGTGAGTATATGAGATATGAATGTACTGAGTTTTATGATTAATTAATTGTAATTGAATGAGTACCAAGGAGGTGGTGGTTCTTCTGACGTCACTCAGCCTGGGGGCTGGTTCGAGCCGAGTCGAACGAACTCTCAGAAATTGCGATCAGCAGATCAAAAGTCTACCCAACTTTTATGCTCGACTTTTTCTTTTTCTCACTCATTCCTTCATTCACTCGCCGTCAGGTCAGGTCACTCTCACCTTACAATAAACAATTATCTCCAGTCAACAATACAATTCAAGTGTGGGATCCACAATATCATTCAAGGGTCACCACTGGTATGGCAAACAAGACGAAATTCAACCTTTCCTTCGCCGGATGTGGCTTCCTGGGTATTTACCATGTCGGGGTCGCTGCATGTCTCAAGAAATACGCTCCGCATATGATTGTCAACAAGGCATCTGGTGCTTCGGCTGGAGCTATCGCTGCCACTTGTCTACTCTGTGATGCTCCATTAGGTAATTTGATATACTCATTATTTTCAGCTCATTCATTCTCGTCATTGTATTTTTACTATGTAATTAGATCATTGACGTTATCGGGAAATTAGTATAGTGGCTAATGGACTATACAAGGGAAGGATTCCGGGTTCGCACGGTTGTACTTGTACGTATGAGACCTTGACCAGAATTTAGTTAAAAGTCTCATGCCTTTGTTGTCATTTGGGATCTAATGGTCCATTGTTTTCATTGGTTCGAGTATCATCACACCACCAGAATTCCTAGGAAGGATCCTGCGTTTACAATAATAAGTGAACAATGGGTTTTCTATTTTTGACTATGGTTTCTGAGGGACAAGGAACGGTACCGCCTAGCACACACCCTCGCCAACTACCAATCCTAGCAGAGCTAGCTTTTATAAACAATCCATTGATTCAGTTTTATTATCTAGTGGCAGTATAACAAGCATTGTGTGTAAATCCCTTTGTTTACAGTAGGAGTGGTGACATGCTTTAAAGCAGCTGATAAGACACGTGGAGAGGACTGCTGACATTTTGGATTTAAAGTCAATGCTAGGGAAATACTGGTCAGTTTCCAATTGGGAATTGGACTAGAGTAGAGTCAAGCGATGATTGATGCCTTTCATTCCCTTCTTCCTTGTCTAAAGTGGAGATAACCTTTTGGTTAAGTAACATGAATGTAGTGGTCAACCTTTAGGCCATTGAAATGCGCACTTTCAATCAGTTGCTTGGGTTTTAATTGCGAACTCGATAAGAGCATCTTAAGGCTAGTTGGTAAATAAAAAGTCCCATACAAGCATATACCTACTTTTCTCTAAAATCCTGTAGAATTAATGAGGAACTTGATGTCATTGTGTATCCAAAGACTATATTCACTCAAATTAATCAGTGAGTGGGCTTCTAAGAACGCAAGGCCAGAAAGGGAGAAGGCTGGATGAATTGAATTACCAAATTGAAACTTGATGCGAGGAATGTTTTGGTTCAATCTTCATCCTTGGAAAGACTATAAAGGCCCAATTTGTATAGAATGCAATGATCATCAACCAAGGATATCCAATCTCCCAAAGTCCTTGAGTATATTGCAACCTGATTTAATTTATTAATTGTTGGATAAATTACAGGTCAAATCACACAAGATGTACTACACATTGCTACCATGGCACGGTCAAAGTCACTTGGTCCGTTCAGTCCCTCGTTCAACATTTCCAAGATTTTACGTGATGGACTTTTGAAGGTGAGTTTTAATTTCGTTAACCCCAAGCTATTTTGTTACCTCCAAGCATTTTAAACCACAAGGATTTATAGGCGCATCAACCCATGGGAAAACCTGGGACGTGGGATTCACACGTGAACTTAATGCTACACGTCAATCTTATAAATAAAATCTGAGCGTGAGGTAAACCAGTAGCCAAGTGAAACTTGGCTACAGTTTTTACTCCAAGTGGATGGGAAACACATTCTTTCTGGCAAAGGGAATTCATGTCCTTATTACCTTTTACTAATTTTACAAATTACGAGAAAAAATTATAGGCTTTTGGCTGTCATTACAGGATGTTTACATATGGATGTTTTATATTTTACAGATTTTACCTGAAGATGCTCATCTCCGAGTCAATGGGAAACTGCACATTTCTCTAACCCGAGTCTCCGATCGCCAGAATGTAATCGTGTCACAATTTGAATCCCGTGATGACCTAATCCAGGTAATAATCAGTGATCGGTGGTTGTGTGGGGGGACGCTATTAGATTTTTAGAGATCATGGTGACGGTTTGGCCAATTTTGCAATTGCAGGGAGTAGGATTTTGTGAGAGCATGTTAAAGCATAAACATTTTTTGCGAATTTTTAGATGTACATCGATGTGCAAGTTCCAGCTTTTTGTAGAATGGCGCTGGCGCGGTATCTAGAACTAAAATCGTTTTTTATCGACACAAACCGGGCACCGAGCAAAGGCTAACTATGGATGTCTCCGCGTGTGTCTAAATTGTATATATTTTCCCAAAGGCTGTTATTTGCTCCACCTTTATCCCATTTTTCTCTGGCATCGTTCCACCATCCTATCGAGGTTGGAAATACGTGGACGGTGGCTTCACAGGTATAATTTGCTAACCAGGGTCCAGTTACCTTGGGATATTTGTAAATAATATGACTCCCTTTGTCAGATAATTGTCCTCATCTTGATGATCATACGGTCAGTGTTACACCGTTCTGTGGAGAATCGGATATCTGCCCAAGTGACGGGAACTCACCGCTTGTTGTTCATGTTGGTCCCTATAATTCCTGTTTCTAAAGTTTCTCGATGGCAATGTTTTCGACCAAGTGATTCTCAACCAGAACGTGACAAGAGCCAGCCCAGACATTCGTAATTACCCCACGCACAATATTTTCCAAGTTTGCGAGTGTCGCAATCTCTATGATTACTTTTGTCGTGTGTTGGCTTTTGCTTTGATTTTTATGGCTTTACTGGAGGCCCACTCTCTGAGCTTGCTTGATGTTTGTGGTTACCCATGAAGCTTAAAATTCAATGTCACTAATTAATTAAAAGCCTAAAAGTGAGTTACTCATTTTCGTTTGTATCCTTTTCTTAGGCAATTTTATGTTCTGGTTTTGTACCGGTATTTTCTGGATGGCTCCCACCTAAATTTCAAGGCGTTCGGTATATGGACGGATGCTATTCAGATAATTTGCCGATTCTTGATGAAAACACGTTAACTGTCTCTCCTTTCTGTGGAGAATCGGATATTTGTCCTAGAGACAACACAGTCAATTTAATGCAGGTTCGAACAGTAAAATATTAAAAACTGCTGAATGCTTTATGCCTCCTCCTGTAAACTCCAAATACTTCCTGTCCTTTGTCATTTTTACTTGTGGCCATAAGACTGACTTTTGATTTCAATTATACTAACGCCTTGTGTCAACAAAGTACAAACATTTCTCTATATTTATCTTTGTCCTTTGGGATACTGCTAAAAAGTTCTTTTGCAGGATCATCAACATGATCAGGATTAAACTTTTTTATACATCCTTCACCTCTCCTCGCCTCCTCTAAAGTTCAACAGTACAACGACCACGGTTGAGACTCACTGGAAGAGTTCACGGCCATTGGCTTATGTGCAAAAAATCAAACGAACTGGAGACGCTAATCTCCCATTTATTTCATCTAGGTGAACTTGTCAAACACGTCCATTGAACTTTCTCGTCAAAACTTGTATCGGTTTTCAAGAACTCTGTTCCCACCCAGAGCAGAAGTCCTGTCAAGCATGTGTCAGCAAGGATTTGACGATGCCTTACGATTTCTAGCCAGGAATGACCTCATTGGTTGCTCTACGTGTATGTCTCTGGATGCCGGCGTCCCGAGCCTTGGGGAAGAACTTGAAGAAATGGCAAGCAAAAATTATGATCAAATCATGTCAGAAGAGTCCTGCCATCAATGCAAAGTGACAAAGCAGGTAATTTTCGATAAAATGTTTTTTTTTGGTTCCCATTGTTGATACAGTTTTGTAATAGGCTGCACTTCGGGATGGCTTGCCAGATACAGTGGTCAACATTCTCCAGGATGCAATTGAGTCAGGGAACAAAGGGCTCATCAACTGGCTCTTTTCACATCGAAGTGTCAGAATTCTGAGCCTTATGACACTGCCGTGGATAATTCCAGCTGACATGGCATATGCAACTGGACTGAAAGTTTTCGAGACTGCACCAAAGCTTTCCTATAATCTGAAAATTCTGAGTGAGGCTGTTCTTCAACTATTAGCTCAAACTCTAACCAAATGGACTTTGTCACCAACTGCCTACAGCGCGAAATTGACCTGTCATCTGGACATTACTGAATACGGTACAAGAAAATGATAACAAAATCACAATTTTCTCGAAATTCTAATACGCGATTCTGACTTGTAGATGATGTCGAAGCACCTTCAGAGAAATCCCTCGCTCGAAAGCCATCAATTCGAAATAAGGTGAATTTTGGATTTACTTTCAACATCGAGAATCGGTAAGAGAATCATCGTGTCTTCTGTATATTCTTTACATTTTGAAACAGCTTTGTTTCATTACATCTTTTTTTTTTCTTTTTTGAAACAGAGATGGATCTCTTTCCCGTCGAGGCTCATTGGCTGATTTTGAAGATGGTGAAGACACTTTTGAACGATTCCTGAAAGTAACGTCGACTCAAGAAGCCCTGATGACGTCCTACTACATGAACAACGATAAAATGGAATTCTACAGTCTCAATGAGGTTGGGAGATCACGGAGTCTGGCTGGGTCCCCCACGTCCTCGCTTCCGCCCTCGCGAATCTACGAAGTCTAAGGGATTTCCTGGATTAGTTTTCCGGTCCACCTATACTGATGATTAATAAGTATTGCTATCCTTGTGATTACTGCTCATGTTATTTAATCACTGTTACCTTTTTTTTACTCAAGGCTTCCCTTCCCCAGCTAAACTCAATTCCATATTCATGGTATTCCTACCAAGTCACTACAAATACTTTCCATTACAAATCAGTAACGACAGAGTAAAATCCTTCTCAAAAGAGATTACTCTCTGTCCCTCATCAGTTTAATAATTACTGGTAAACCCATTCCTCTACTACAATTGAAGATTGACCCGGATTTGACATTATATCATTAGAGATTCTTTTAGAAATCTCAACTTTGTTGAACTATATTCTTTATATATTATTTTATAGTCTTTGTAATGAATCACACATCAGGTAGTGGCCTTCAAGTGTGAGAAAATCAACTGCAATGAGTGCCAGAATTTAAGTCATTAGTTAATAAAATATAACTTTAATAATGACATAGGAATAAGGCAATAAGCCTTGGGAAAGCGTCGCTTTCTGTCTACAAATAATTCTTTTTGAAGCAGTCTCTCGCACTTTCAAAAACGGAATGAAGGCAAGAAATTCTAGGGACGTAAATTCTTGCTAAATGAGTCTTACAACAGGGATTCCAGGGATGAATTTTAGAAATTATAAATCAAAAAACTTTAATCTGGCAGTTTTACTTTTGTTTTTACTTGTAACTTTCTAGACACTTCTTGAGATGATGATAGATAACGTATAAAAGAGTAAAAAAGTAACAAGAAAATGCTTCGGATTTAATTGGAGTGGACTCACTCCTGCCCTGCAGTCCACCAGGGCCATGTTTCTGATGAAAGTTTTCCCCAAGTAGTGGTGGTAATGTCGCTCATTCGGTGGAATCACTTGCAGTTGCTGAGCTGCGTCTTGGAAAATCAAATCGCTGAAAGGGGCAGGAGAGTAGAACATCCCGAAGCTGAAATCGGAATTAAAAAGTCAACCATTTCTTGGGTTTGAACTGTTCAGAATGTTTGCGAACTTACTTGAAATCGTCTTCGATTTTCCTTCCGTAGTACTGCTGAGCGTATAAGAAGAGGTTGATGATGGCATTTGCCGCTGTCTCGTTATAATGTTCGCCACCGCGAATAACAATAGCATTGGCCTTCACCTTGCCCAAATTACATTTTTCAAAAGCAGTGACTGGACTCCGAGTCCCGTCTTTGCAAAGAAGCTCGTAATCTCCAGAGAGCAAATTCCTGGCCCATGTCTCCTTCCTCTTCCCATCAGCTACTTCATTCACTGTCGTGTGCTTCACAAATGCAACTTGACCTCCGCCTTCAACGAGACAGCGAAGAGCTCCTGGAATACAAATTTTGTCATAAGATCTGGTGCGCTTTATCCACTTGGTATACCTATGTAGCCGTAGAAACCCTCAGACGCGTCGCGTCGACAGTACGAAAAACTTGAACCATGACAGAGGTCACAGAGATTTGCGTTCTCTTGCCAAGAACTGAACTCATTGCTCAAGGCTCCAGGGACACATGACTTGGTGAAATATTGGGCAGCTGCAGTGGCAGAATCACATCCATAACTTCGCATTCTTCCACTGGAAAGCAAATAGGCCATTGGAACTACCCAGCCTGCTGCATGTCCAATTCCAGAGTGGCAAGAACGCTTCCCTGTTTACATTTGGGAATTAAACACAATTTGAAATTCAATGAGAAAACGTACCTTTGAGATATGTCAATTCCGTATCGGGGTCCCCTTTGTAAGCAACGGCTACAGCGTAATACTGCGGTTCTCCCAAATTGTAGATTTCTGCCAAGACTGGAATGAGTTGGTAATGTAGACCAGCATAGTAGACGTCTCCTGCGTCAAAGACTCCAACGTCTGCATCTCTAAAAACAATTTAGTTTCGTAACATAGTCTTCACTATGCGAATCCTGTTTAGAATCGTTTTTAATTACCCATTCCTAATGGCCTGCATGCAATTCATGTGGCTATGACCTCTGTAGCAAGTCATCTCTGGCTTCAGAATCTTATCGTTCAGGGCAGTCTGAAAATCAAAAGTGATAAATCAGTAGAGCTAGGAGGTTCTAAGGGAACATTACCTTCATCTTGACGCATTTTGTCATTTCAGCGTCGGAAGTGACACAAAGGGTGACGCGACCAACAGGACAAGCTCGGGTGTCTAAAATCGCCTGCATGCTTTCTTCACCCAAGTATTTCTTGTATGTTTGATCATACTCTGAAATTGATCTCAGGGATACAGTGGCATCCTTCAATAAAAACAACAAACTAATCAACCATTGCTTCTCAGAATGATTTTTAGAATTGTGGAGTTCTCATTATACCGAAAACAGGAGGTTGCTCCGATTTCCGTAACGTGGAAGTGATTCGAAAAGCACTGGTTTCTGGACAACAACCTGAGGTCGTTGCCCGAATGGACTAAATTGTTGTTGCTGCGGTTGAGCCTGGAACGTAGTGCTTCCGCTGCTCCCTCCCAATTGCTGAGCCAAATTTTGTATGAATTTCTGGTACTTGAGCCTCATGTCTGTCCCTTTAGCTGATGAAGTGACGATCGCATGAGACGGTATTTCTCCCCAGAAGCAGGATTTCCAGTCTTCAATATTCCTCCTTTCACCGTTTGCACAAAGAAGGTCATAAGAGGCTTTGAAATCTGCAAGTGTCATTCGTCGCTCAGGACCAGAAGCACGGACATCCGTTTCCTGCCTTCTATTGTCATCTGCTCGTGATCCTTCGAATCCGAAACTCGTCTGATTTGGCTGGGAGGGCTGGAAGAATGATCTACTGGTGCTGGTTTGTTGGAACAGGTTCCCTCCACTTCCCTGGTACGGAGGGTTCGGATTCACATCACTTTGTGTTTTGGCGTTGAAGTACTCCAGGACACTTGAGTGCTTGACAAATGCAATTTCTCCTTGTTCGAAGAGGCAAGAAAGTGCTCCTTGATATCCAGCGTATGGGTCATTACTCGTGCATTTAACACCAGGGTAGTCGCTTCCACAGATCTCACACAGTTTGTGAGAATTGTCACCCAGGGGATTGTACTTGTCAGAGAGTGAGTTCACTGCGCAGCTCGGTCCAAAGAACCCAATGGCGGACTTCACATGATTGTTGCAGTCAATCACTTCCATTCCCCCGTCCTTCATGAGCTGCAATAAATGTCGTCAGTATTTTGCACTCAGGGACACATTTTTACAAAACCCTTTGTTCATTCATACCTTGCTAATTGGGAGCACCCATCCGGCCAGTGTCCCAACGCCTGCAAAGCAAGCCTTCTTCCCTCTCAGATCGCTCAAAGAATTGATGGCCAAGGATCGCTTGATAACTGCGACTGCGTACATTCTATCACTTGTTCCGCTACTGAAGCCCTCGACGCGATAAACCTCCGAGAGAATTGGGACAAGGCTGTGGTAGCGTCCTCCCACAAACACTTCTCCAGCGTCTAATGACGTTATGTCAGCCAAGTTATTGTCCAGCATAACCATACACTCATCCTTGCTGTAGGCCTAAAAATAAATATGGAAATTACCATTTCCTCAGTTAATCATCTAGCTTGTAATTTACCTGGACACATTGAAGCTGAAAGCCACCAGATCTCAATAAATAATCAGAATACGTAGGAGGAAAAGAAGTACGAAGGTATTCCGCAATTGAGTCACATTTCAATTGCTCCTCGACGTTCACTGTACACCAAATTATGATATTTTCATCCCTCTCATTGGTGTAGAAATGCTGACCCTGAGTCTGAAAAATCCCTAAAAAAGCACCGGAAGTACGAGTAGTAAAGTTTACTTTGAAATTGTAATTGGTTCTTACCAAAGAATAGGAGAAAGATGGAAGGCGACATGACGCTTGGGGTATTCTATTCACCTTTGGAACATTGGCACTCGGGTTGGAAAACTTTGTTATAAGAATCTTCTGACAAATGTTTCCTTTACATTGTGACAATTTTGCCAATTAGCGAGCAAACCAATAGTTCACCAATCTGATTGTTTCATTTTAATCCTAAAAACCGGGTAACGAAGCCCTATAAACTAAAGGAATGCTTGGCTCTGTAAGAATCCACCACACCCAACCCTCTCTTCATAAGAATACAATGGATTACTCATGCTCCCCGTTACATTTTATGCAACAATGGAACAGGCTAGGAGATACAGGTGGCCACCACCACCTGCCCAATGTCTATACCAAGGTAAGGTACCAAGCAACCAAAACAAAAGCAAAGACTATCAAAATGTAAGAGGGAAAATATCAGAGAAAGCCATACTGGATCCTTGTTTATTTCACACAAATGCCTTCCTCCATTTATTGCATATTGAAGTCATTCAAATTGACATTTTGGTAATTCTGTAAATTGTAGGTGATAGTTTTTAAGAAAAGTATTCCAAATTTTAAATTAACCATCAAGTGAACGACAAAGGAATGGCATTGGGAGATTATGGGTTTGTTCCAACCTTTCAGCCGAGTTCAGGGCCTCTGTGAAGACGAAGCACCATGGCTTCCACGTCGAAGTCGCTTGAAGTCCCCTTCTTGGTTGGACAATGAACCCAAAATCATGTTGACCTTACGTTTACGAGTCCTGTCCCTGTTTAGAGAAAATGAAAAGATGTCAATGTCGTCAATACCTCTTATAATACATGATGAAGTGAATTTTCCTTACAGCTCAGCTTGCTGCTGTTGCTCAAGTCTTGCCATGTGCTGGCTACGCTTTTTGAGGTCTCGGACAGCGCCCTTACGCTCGTCTTTGATTTTGTGCGTCAGCCGAGCAAACTCCTTTTGCTCATGGGATCCGGCATAACGCTTTCCAGAATATCTAAAAGTATCATTTGGTGAATTGAGGGTATTTTGAAGCTGGACAGGATGTCACTTACACTTCAAAGCTTTCGGGTTCGTACAGTCTTAAAGGTTTGGGTAAAGCAACTGCAGTGCGAGGAGGCTCACGTTCCACAGTCAACTTCCCAAGGACAATGAGCATGTCGTTGATGTGCTTTTTAAAGATGTCAGGGGTGTATTCTCCAGGCCACTCACAATCAATCCAAGCCCTATTTTTCAAAACATTCAAAACATCGCTAATGGGTCTAAACATGTCACTAGCAGAGGGTAAGGATGAGTACAAGCGGACAAATTTTTTAACCAAAGCTAAAATTGGTACAAGTAGTTTAAGTGCCCCATACAGTTCATTCCGTTCCTGCAAGAGGTGCTGCAAGCCAATAGTGTCACAAGTCAAGGTGTCAGGTGAACCAAAGCATGTAAGCAGTGACGCCAAACCAAGCATAATCTCAGGCACATATCGCTTCGTCGCAAGAGTAAACTGAAATTCAAAAAAAACATGAATTAGTTAGAATACATGAGCTTCTAGAGATCAGAGTTCGTGTGACTATGGACTTACGTTGTAACACTCGTAGCAAAGTTGTACAACTTGCCGGGCTGCCTTCATGTCCGTGATTTTGAATTCTCCAACAATTTGCAAGAGCAGAATGAGAGCGGGTGAAAGAACACGGTGCCGAACTTCACCAATCTCAAAAATATTTCCACAAATGGCAATCAAAACAACCTATGGAATAAAGAAAAATTAAAAGTTTGTTAATCTCATTAAAAGTAAATTGCAGCCATTAGAAATATATCAATTAGAAATTCTTACATCCGAATCGCGTAGTTTCTTTGGTGAACTTTCGGTGAAGGTCGACTGTGCTTGTTTAATTGCGTCCAGGAATAAGTCAGCAAGAGCCGCCGGCTCGGGGCTGGAATCAATGATCCGACGGAAGAGGTACGGAGTATATCCAACGACGCAGTCATTATCATAAGCGTCAACAGTGTTTGCGAGGTTCAACGTGAAACGGAGAAGGTAGTCGCAAAGATCAGCAAATTTCCCACGGTGTGAGACTAAGTGATTGTCAATCATTCGGTCGTGGATGTAGCAAAATTTCTCAGGGTTGTAGACATCGTTGAAGTCCGTGCCATGCTCAGCTAGGAAGTTCGTGTATGACTCGTATGAGGACGGAATAGTCATGTGTAAGCTCCGCCATGTCCTCGTCCACTGACCAGTCTGTTCCCATGGCCGAAGAAGTGATGGCCCCACTTGCCTGGACTTGATCAACTCGAGCTTCCTTAGGAACGAATTTCAGTTCTCGTACAAGACGACTGAATACTGCATCTTGACCAACGTCTGCAGGCTCTTTGGGTATAGGCGACACGATATCTAGTTTCTCCGTTTCCGCAGCTCTTGGTCGGGACATGATATCGCTCATCTCTTCCTTCTTTGTTTTGGCAGTCTGGATCAAAGACATGATTCCTTCCTCCTTGAACATAGTGTTCAAGTTCCCAATTTTGGACAAATACTCATCCCCTTGTTTGGCCTTTTCCAATTTCTGAGTCTTCGTCCGAACAATAAAGTCCTTGATGATGTCTTTCCTTGACTTTTCACCGTCCACTTCCATTGGCTCCTCTCCTTTTTTCATTTTCAAAAATCCACCAAAATGAGCCTCGCCCACAAACTCCTCTGCAATTTCAAATTAACACTTTTCAATGAAGAAAACATATGGGATAAACAGGAGCTTACTGTCCAGAAGCTCATCTTCAGAGCCTGAGTGATCTCTAGGATCGTCATATCGTTCCACATCTGCAATTGACTCTCCTTTATGAGTCAGCTCATCCTCGTCGTCATTCAAATTAAAAACGTTCCTCTGCAAATGATATCGTTTACATAATTTTCTTATTCCACTTTACACACTATTTTCTACTTACCTTGCTGTATTGCCTGGACTTCTCTGCCGCAACTCGTCTAGACATCTTGTCTTCTTCACTGGTGACATTTCGTTCTCCAATTCGGCTGTCAACAACAACGCTCTTTCCACGGGTTGCCATTCCGTGTATGTTCCGTGACTGCACTGAACTCTGTAACAAATGCAATAACTTAGAATAAACCTAAATGTACATTACAATCCTCCAATTGGCGTCAAACTAAGATGTATATAACCACATACAACCAAATCATCTGTTCATCATCACTTACGGATTTCTCCCATCCTTTAGCCGGTGGAGATTTCCGGGAACGTTTCCCAAAGTCCGGTTCCTTCCCAGGTGGTGTATTGTAGCGTCGTTTGTACAGATTTCCCTTCATTCTGGTCACTCAGACGAGGTCAGTGTGACAAGGTCAGAAGGTCAAAAATTAACAGACAAAAAGAATAAGTAAAAGTGAAAAAGATCAGCGGAGGATGGAAGGCGGCAGGCAAGTGAGAAGAGGATTCTTCTGACTGGATTCTTGGCCACACGTGGTCGGTTGTTGTGAGGAAAAAGTCCATGAATGTCCTCATTAGGAGACCCAAGGATGGACAAAATAATTAACAATTGGAACAATTAGTTACAAAATGTGTACTCAATTAGCTCATCAATTGGTCACAAAACACAAAAGTTTGATTGCCATTTGGTAGAAATTGCCATTTTAATATAATTTAGGGTCAGGAGTAAGATGCCCAGAAGAGATATAGGAAAAGTCTGTGGGGCGGGGGAGGAAAGTAGTGTCGCGTTTGCATGGAAATTATTCTTGAGAAGCCAATAAAAACAGTCTGCGCCACTGATACAGAGTTGAGTCCCTGAGATACTCAACTCGGTAGCCCTTGAGATACTTAGTAACTTAGTTGAGTCCCTAATATACTCACTTGAATATCCCTCCGCACAGTGCCCAAAACACAATTTTTGACAATTTCAGGAAGTTTAGGAATATAATTAATGTCGATAATTATTAACAAGGTTAAATTTTTCTGAAAAATACTCCACTGTAATTCATTAATCTAAAATTGAGTAATTTCGATATGATTTTATGAATTTCTTTCTGAATGTTGGTTGATCAAAAATTGTGTTTTGGACACTGTGCAGAGGGATACTCAAGTGAGTATCTTTTAACTCAACTAAGTATCTCAAGGGCTACCGAGTTGAGTATCTCAGGGACTCAACTCTGTATCAGTGGCGCGGACTGAACAAAGGGTAAAATTATTTTTTTTAGCACGTGTCTCACCTAACCCTAACCTTTGAGCTTAAGGCCCTTAATTGCAAGGTTATTTCAATTACAATTAAGCCATGAAGCCAAGCGGGACGAAGCGGAAGCAAGAGCATACCGAGGGTGTAGAATCCTCATCTTCGAAACCAAAGGCTGTATGGCATGATTCTGATGATGATATAAGGTAATCACAATAGCCATTCTTGATTACCTTTAATTAAGTTTACTTTAATTTGTAGTGATGAAAAGGGATTGCAAGTCAGGTACGCGAACCGAGAGGCAAAACCGAATACACCGTACAGGCAAAGACTAATTGAAGGGTTTCAATTGGTTCATGGAATCCCAGCATGGTCGTTGCAAAAGAAGAAAAGGGTATGAATTAAATTGCTATAGAAAGATGCTAGAGCTAATTGAGTTTGTGTTCCAGAGAATGTCAGAGAGTGAAGAGGAAGAGGATAACGAGAGCTCCGGGTTCCAGACAGAAGGGACCCATTTGAAACATGGACTGATCAAAATCATTAAAATGCAAAACCTGAATAACGAAGGACACAATCAAAATGAATTCATAAGGACCGTTGAATTTCATCCTAAATCACAAGTTGGACTTGTAGCAGGTTCAGCTAGTGGGGTATCGTTGTACCAGGTGAGAAAGGAAACAGGAAATGTTAACTTAAAAAATCATGAGTTATTTATAAACTTAAAAAATTGCTTTGATTTTTGTAGGTTGATGGCTCTACAAATGCGAAAATTATGTCTGTGAATTTTGACAATTTCCCCTTGCGAGATGCAACATTTGCAGCAGATGGACTTGAGTTTTATGTCAGCGCACCGAGTCAGCGTCATTTCTACACGTACGACATGATGTCTGGGAAGGTTTCCAAAATCAATCCAACTTTTTCAACTCGCTATGAGACCATAAGGGTAAGTTTAGTCATTTCTCAACCTTGTTCAAGTACTTTTATGTTTTTAATACAGAAAATCGTGAAGAGTCCGGATAATAAGATATTGGTTTCCTTTGGACATCACGGAAACATGTACCTGCACACAAGACACTCAAAAGAAATGATTGCTACTCTCCAAATGAATGGAGAAGTTCAAGACGTTGCGTTTAATTCTACTGGATCCCGAATGTTCTCAACAGGCCGTAAGACTCAATTTTAATTTCGTAATTGTTCCTGTTTATCTATTTTCTATTTTGATTTTTGTAGTTTTGGGCGAAGTCTACGAATGGGACATGGACAACAGAGTCTGTATCAATAAATTCACAGACGAAGGAGCGATCGTTGGGTCCGCCATTGCTGTCACTCCAACATTTCTTGCCACCGGTTCCTCATCCGGGATCGTGAATATTTACGACCACGACGACATTACAGAGTCTCGCTTCCCAAAACCAATCAAGTGTTTGATGAATCTGACCACACGTGTGACTTCATTGGAAGCAAATAGTACAGGGGAGCTTCTCGCTTTTGGATCATACGAGAAAAAGGATGTCATCAAATTGGTAAGTTATTGTTCCAGTTTTAAATCATTCAGTATACATATATTCCTTTAATTAATTCAGGCACATTTCCCCTCCATGTCCGTCTACTCAAACTTTCCATTCGTGAATACATTTTGGGGAAGACCGAATACCATGGCTTTCTCCCCGAACAGTGGATACTTTTCCTTTGGCAACAACCGCGGTGAAGCTTACCTCTTCCGTCTAAAGCATTTTGAAAATTATTAAAAACTCTTGTCTCCTCTAGCTTTCTAAATTCAACACTTTTTCATTTAATCTTAATTTAGTAGGGCGTCCTTCATATGAGTTCATTGGGGTAGACAACCTGTATGGACTGGAAGGAGTTGCGAAGTGGCGAGATTAACGTTGAAGTAGCTCTTGACTTTGCAAGGAATTCAGTTATAGGATGTTTTTTTTTATGATTTTTATAAGTTTTGACTAAGCAATAGGACGAAGTGGACTGATTAGCTCCAAGTCCAGTGCTATGAAAACATGTTTTGAAGGACGTTATCTATCCAGTCATAGCATAGCAAGTTGTTCCCACGGGAAAATAATCACTGTGCCACTTCTAACCTAAAAGTAATCTTCATCTGATTCTACAAAAAACACCTGTCGACATCCTCAATTGGTTTGAGGTTCCAGTCGGCAAACTGGAGGCGCCTGGAAGAGACAGCATGGCAACACAAGTAAAGGGATTCGGAGAGGAATTTGCAGACTATAAGTTCAATGGGGTAATCAAACAATCCTTCATTCCTTATGACATGCCCCTTGTTTAGCTCGTTAAATGGTGGTCATGCAATTTTCAGTTTCTTGATTGGCTGATCAAAGTCAACGACCCCCGTGATGTGTGGAAAGCTCAACCCACTTACTTGATTTCAGAATGGACGTTCCTTACAATAGGACTTTTAACTTTCATCCATTGTAAGCTTATATAAGTTAATTTCAATGGTATAAGATATTTTGATTTTCTCGCAGCTCAACGTGTTGGTGGCCGCTTTCGTTGGCTTTGGTTGACATGCGTCCTACATGGCCTTGTCGTCGAAAATGTGACCTTCCAGACGCCTGAAATTGACAACTTTTGGCATTCTCAAACAACGGTTGTTCTTTTTGGACGCCGGCTTCCAATCCACATCCCATTTCTCTGTAAGGATTCATCCATTTATGTAAAAATTGTTGTAAAATTATAATTACAATTGTAGATCCAACCTTCATCTACACCGCAGCCGCGTGTGTTTCCAGGCTGCGATTGGGGAAACTTGCTCAAGCGGTTGCGACTGGGCTCGTCGTTGTCCTCATAGATATTCCATATGATATCATGGCTGTGAAGTTTGTTCATTGGACATGGCATGACACTGACCCGAATATTTATGACAGACACTACTGGTAATGCCATGATAATTTCTGCAATTTTCCAATGTGGCAGTGGACAGGGATTTCAAGATTTTTGTGTTTGCAGGGTCCCTTGGAACTCTTACTATTTCCACGCAGCATTTGCCTCGACCTTCATCTATACATTCCATTTCTGGAGGCGTTTGTTCTGCAACAATGATCCTCATAACCAGTGGATATCCGATAGCAGGATTTCTCGGGAGTTCCTCTGCTGTATCTTGACTGCTCTCTGCGGCATGGCTGGCGGCGTCCTCCAGTTCCTACCGCTGTACCATCCACTCCACGACTACTTTGGAATCCACACGGAGAACTGTGTCATTGTTCTCGGGATCATTTACTTTGTCATTGTCTGGAAAGAAGATCGAAATCCCGTCTTGGGCTCCCGTCCAAACTCCAGTAAGCTCTTCAAATTCTTCTCCAAGACCCTGACTAATTGAATTAATTCACAGGGGACAAGAAAGGTTATGGAATCAACGAGCTTGTTCTTGCTCTCGTCCTCCATTACTCGGTGTACTTGGGTATGGCCATATTCGGAAACCCGGAAGACGAAGTCTCCGTTGGACTCCATGAGAAAATCGGGCCTTGTGATGACTGGGTTGAGCAGAAGACTCTCTTCACTCTCGTCACTGGAGAGGTATTCTATACACTGCTCCAACATTAATCATTTTTACCATAATTTACTTTAATGCAGGTCAATAAGCGGAGGAAGTATCTCTGCCTCAAGGACTACGACGAGCAGTATTTTGATTTCAAGTGCCTTCCAAAAGAACCAAAGGAATTCTCCTCTTGGTATACAATTTGTGGTGTTCCGTTTACAAACAGGGCAGAATATGTCCAGGTATTTCTGACTTTGTAAAGTAATCGTGTCATAATAAGTTATAGTTAAATTCGTTAATTTCCAGGTTGTGGGTATAACTTGCATCGCAGCTTTCTTCTTTTTCCGTGGAATGCTCTTTTCCTCTGCTCCCGAATGGGACCCTACCAAAGCTAACAAGGAAGGACTCAAAAAGAAGCAGAAATAGTTGACAAAATAAACCCAATAAAGCATGTCAAAGGTCATCAACATTTTGTTAGTTTTACTCTTACTTGCGGCGCTTTGCAAAGAAGGGAAGGTGGAATGAAAAAGCGTCGCGGCAAACTCATGGCCTCGATGAATAGATGAGCGGGATTCCATTGGAATTTCTGCTCTGAATTTTACAGTTTTAAAGACAATTTGTGAGTGGATTTAATTTAATTGCAAATTCAAGCCAATTAACGACCTTATAGACCACCCTTTACTTTAATATCAATGACATTGGCCATGGACAAAATTAGGAGAAGCGCGGTTGCAGCCTTTAGGTTGAACGGTCTGTCCTTGTCACGGTAAGCATCGACACCCTCAAAGGTCACCATAAAGTTCGTGTACTCAGTTATGACGTGACCTTTCCCTTAGTGACGCGTCCAACCACCTGGTCAAGACTCTTGGAGAATTCCCAGCTGCTCAGCAAGCCGTCTGGCTAGACAAAATACTGGACAGGGTTCAAAGTCAAGCGTTGATATCACCACTCATCAGTAAGGAAATCATAGAACAGGCGATAAGGGTAAGCAACTGGACATTATCAATTAGCAGGGAATTATTATTATATTATGCATTTCTTTATAATAGGAATGTGGCAGA